>OX411543.1:90442126-90521036 GCA_948146395.1 Fragum whitleyi | reverse complement strand
GTTTCAAAATACCGACAACTGTAACCTCAATAACGCAGCCCATTCTCTTTCAAGCAAGCTTTACTACTGTCGTCGAATTCTCGAAGCATGAAAAGTATATTGTTATATTGGCAACTCAATTGTTTGTAAAATCGTTACTTTTAAGGCCAGTTTGGCTTTTTATTTCCTAAAAAAAGCGTTTCCACTTGAAAATCTCATAGATTTTTTTTTCCTAGTTTCTAAGTCCTTTGAATGATTTTTAACAAATAAGACCTTTTGTAATTCAGATGAAAAACGTGTAATTTTTCACGGCATTTACAGATCTTATACGGATTAATCCTCCGTAATGTGGTCTTTTATTTTTCTTCCAAGATTTTCAAATTTTCTTTTTTCTACTTACCTTAATATATGAAGCAACCGTGAAAGCAGCAGTATGAATTAATACGAGGATGCAAAAACTAATTCTCGAGGCCATTTTCATAATCTCTGCAATATGTCTTCAACTAGTGTTCTAACGTATCAGTACTCTTTGAATAAAATACACAGGAAATACACTTTCATTTTCAATTCAAGGTTCACTATTAATTGAGTTGAGAAAATTTGACGTTGGTCACGTAATATCCAATCACCCATTTTTTCAGACTTGAAAATATCCTTTTTCTTAAATTGAATTCAAACTACATATTAAACTCTTATCAAAAAATCACTTCAACAGTTTCCTTTCTTCATCACACAGACTTATTTTCATCTGGAACAGGGGACAGAAAAGTTTCTGTATTTATAAACCGAGAAAAAAATAGAAAAATCACTATTTACAATATGAATAGGTTCGTGATTTGAGATATATTTGAAACCCAGTCTGTTTAAGGCTAAAAGTAATTTGGGAACATTGTGTACGAGCAGGCATGAAAAATGACAAAAACCCATGGGATACTATTTTGGAGACAGTATATATTACTACTTCCCAGGATTTTATTAGGAAAATGTCAAGGCGACATTTTTCAAAAATCACTAAAAATGCAACAGAAAAAGGATGGCAGGACATATAAAAAGTCTTAAAAATAAACTTATTTCGTGAGATGGTGAAATCTGCCATGCTTCAAGATGACAAAACGGTGCAAACTGTTTGAAAATTATACCCCACTTTGCACACAAGTGAACGCAGGGCTGATTGCGTTCAGAATGACAAAACGGTGCAAAATATTTGAAAATTATACCTCATTTTGCACGCAAGTGAACGTGCAAAGTGGGGTATAATTTGCGAACAGTTTGAACCGTTTTGTCATCCTGAACGCAGGGCTGATATTGATTGTATTCCTACAAGATACATACTGTCCTTATCCTTGTACACATGTGAGCTTAATACAATTAAGAGATTGAGATAGTATTTATTGATTTCATTTTGGTATAAAACTAAAAACCTAATCACACTGTATGAATACCTCCATGAAATCAATAAATTCTCTTTCCATATCTTATAATTCGATTTCACGTAGCAAAAATGTAAAACATTATCTATAAAGAAATATAATTCTTATGAGAATCCTTTCTGCGGAAGCTTACAAAACAATTGTGTACTAAAAGTGCTTTTGATAAATTAAACTTATTTGATGGACGCAATTAAAAGCCAAATTCCATACCAATGTAACCAGTGACTAGCTTTTAACTTAATTTCAATATCTTGTTTATCGTTGTAATTGGAGCACAGTAAAACAAACAAACCGCAAAAAACTGCCGATTAGGGGAATGGTCGTTTGACATGACATTTATAATGGAGATGCCAGGTCTTTGATTATAAGTGCGTCCAATGAGGATCGAACCAATTAAAATTGTCTCATCTAGTGGGTTCTAAGATCATGAAATTCAAAATAAACACTTTTTATTTAAGGATGTCCACTTTTCATAGATTGTGTTAACTGTGAATGGTCTTTATGTATAGTCGCTGTATAAAAGTGGTCAATTAATAGAGGCTATCGTTATATCGACTGTTTTTATACAAATTAACGTTTAAGAGAAAGATTTTTTAATTGAATTGATGAATGAGGTCTGCAGAAAGTACAAATTGCCTCAAGCTGACACTGGATTTAGTTTAGTTTCTGCGAACTAATTACACTTGTCAGGATGCTTTGATGATGAGATTCCAGTTTAAAATGGAGTTTGCTTTCCCTACTTTCGGTGCAGCTGCAACATTGTTACTTAATAATGAAAGTTCAAAGCAGGATATAGCATCATTGTAAATTCAATGGTTTACTTTCGTGAATCCTGTGAAATAGAATAGTTTGCAGCAAGATTAAATGTTTATCTTAACTCAAAAGTATGGAAGCACTGGAGGGCAATTTTGACTTACTACTAATGATTTAGGACTTGTGACTTGTGACTTGTGAGTCCTCAGTTATGACTTAGGCATTCCGTCGATTTGTGGCGCGAATTTTGACAACATGCGCAAAATGGCCGAGACTGCAAACGAAATGAAGAAAGACTCCGACGATGTAAGTGTACTAATATAATTTTACTTTTTATCTCTTTTCAAACCTCTGTAGATCTATTCCTAATTTACACTAATTTGATATTGAGCATGTTTAACAGTATATCTAATCCACGGACGAAGTTACCAGGGCACTGCTGTTCTAATGGCATTTCGCTTTAGATAAATGCTTGTGATAAATATCGTGGAAAAGAATGTCGATCTAGATTCGCTATCAATTAAATAAACATTTTTACTTTTCATTCGTTTCATCATAGGCATATAGTGTAGGTCTACTACATAACGATTTAAAGTAGACCAAATAGTGTGAATAATGTTTTGATGCTTTTTCAAATTCTGTTGTTCCCTCTCCCTTTTCATTTCAATATCTCTTTAACCCTATAAATTTCTCTTTCTGTTTATCATGAAGTTTAATTTTAAAGCCCTGGCTTAATGGCTTCTGTCTAGTCATGCACCTGAAACCTAGGCATGCCTAGGTTACTTACAGTGATGCACTGGGGGTAAGATAAACGACAAAATATAAAATTAGGCTTTGTCTTCTGCTGTGAACAATTTTCAATTTCATCTATGAACGGTTTAAAATTTGCTGTGAGGAAAAGGGTTAAAATTCGATCCCATAAAACTTTTCTCTGTAATCAAGTAGGGCACATGATTAAGCGTGACGTAATTTACTTGAATATCATAAAAGACTCCATTTGTCTAGTCTTTCTATATAGTCTTTCTCTGTAGCCCTTTCTGTAGTATTTTTCTTTAGCTCTTCTTTATTGTCTTTCCCTGTAGTCTTTCTCTAAAGTCTTTCTCTGTAGTCTACATCTCTATAGTTTTTCTCTATAGTTTTCCTCTATAGTCCTTCTCTAAAGTCCTTCTCTGAAGTCTTTATCTACTGTCCTTTTTTAAAAGTCTTCCTCTTAGTTTTTTCTTATAGTTCTTCTCTAAAGTCTTCCTCTTTAGTTTTTCTCTATATTCATTGTTGTCCATTTCTAAAATATTTCGTTGTATTTCTTCTTAATAGTCCTTCTCGAAAGCCTTAATTAAAGTCTTTCTTTAGTCTCTCTCTTTGATCTCTTTTTGAAGTTTTTTTCGCTTGTCCCCTTCTCCCCTTCCCCAATCTGTAAGTACTTTAACTTCCTCTTCCCCTCTTCCCTCTTCTGTGCATGTAGTGGACCCTACCATTTTGAAAAACAAGTATCAATCATCATTTCAAAGTGTTATACGTGAAAGGAAATTTATGTCCAAGGATGACCACCACGACCTTTCATTTTTGGACCATGACCTTGTGATCTTGACCTTTGAGTTTGACCTACTTTTCAAAAACTTTATCCTGGCCTATATCTTATGCATTATTAATGATAGAGAGTTATTATTTTACACATAGATGCCTCCTGTCAACACCTTCCATTTGACTCTAAAACCTTTGACAATGTGACATTCGCCATGGATTTTGACTTAATTTTCAAAAATGACAATATGTCTATATATACTACTATATTAGAGATGTATTCATAGTATTTCAGACAAGGATTCTGCATGCCATAGCATACTTTTCTAGAATTGTATCTGGCTTAGGGTTCAAATATCATCAAATAGAGATAAAGCCTTTATATACTAGTATATTAAAGCTTTTATGTTATACATAAATATTTTTGACATAATTTTGATTCTATGGCCTTTGACATTGTAACATTGACTTTGGAGTTTTACCCTTTTTTGTGACAGCATATTGTTGAGTGTAAAATACATTAATCAACATTTAAAGGGGGATAATGCCAAATTTTAGGTAGAAAAACAAGCCAAATGTTTAAAAAATCAATTTTATAATAGAAAACAATTCTTTGACAATTATGTTTCCGAAATATATCTCATCAATTTTTAGTTTTGGTTAGCAAGAGCTAAACGGTGGGTTTGACATTTTTTTTTTTTTTTTTTTTTTTTTTTTTTTGGAAAAATTAAACGAAAATAAGATTTCTTCATTTTATGTAATATCTGAATATTTTAACAATTGCAGAATGAGCGTTTCCGAGCAACCAAAGAGAAGCCTGGTAGACAGAAAGAGCACAGACTTCATTTTTGGTGTATCCATTTCATTTAATAACCATACAAACAAGTCAATGCTGGCGAGGAGATGGTACCAGAACTATTCATTACTGATGAAAGTCAGACAGTAGAATAGTAGAATAGGGACGAAGCTTTTTTCCAGAAGGCAAAAGCCATTTTCTATGCTTGATGAAATGGACGTACATTTATCTCAGTTTGACGAATCAGAAATTTCAGTTTACAAGGACAGAAATGGCCAAGAATGCAACCATCAATGATTTTTGAAGTCTCATGGGCTTATAAACAGACAATATGGCATATTAGCCTAAAGTGCCAGTAAAAGGAGATAAGAAAAGCTTATTTTCTACCATGAATTATACTGAAATCGTATCCTCACCAAGATTGATGCTGTCGCTTACTGAAGATTTCAAAGTGGAACGGTCCGAATTTTAGCCGTTTAAGAAAGGGTTATGAAAGAGAATTTATTCCTATGATAACTATATCACAAGTTAAGAAATCTCTTGACACAACAGTAATAAGAATAGATAACAATAACAAAAAAAATATTCATTAATTCTGCTAATATAAAACCGACTTTTAATTGTTTGTGCCCTTATGGAAGCACTGGGGGGCAATTTTGACTTACTACTAATGAGTTAGGACTACGGACTTCTGAGTTTTTAATTTTGACTTAGCATTACGTGGATTTTTGGCGCGAATTTTGCCAACGTGGAAATTGCTGACGCATTTGAAAAGACATCAACAATAACCATTTAAAAGAGGTTAGTTACATGAAGTCATTCTTAGTATGCACGGGCTGGGATTACGAATGGCTAAAAGTGTGTTAAAGGTCAATCACTTAAAATTTCCACGAGAATATTATCGGTCGGAGAAGATTCTTCCTGTCACCAGGTGACGAGTGTCCTTATGTTTACATGTTGTAGCATAATATGATGTGGGATGATATATGTAGATGTAACCCAAGTAAGCCTTCTGTCATTGAAAAGGATCATTCAAAGAGTGGCAAGGGTATAGATGTATCTGTAGAAATTTTGAGTTGTTATGCTTTATTACTACTGCTACTTATGCGTAAATCTCTATTTTTGGTGGACGTTTACGTTCACCAGTGTTAATACCATGTATGAACAATCCTGTCACTTGTTAAAAGGTTTTCAAAACAGCAGTGCTCACTTAGATTCAATTTACTCTTCTTCAAGAATTGTATCCGTCTGACAACTATGCATTTTAAAAATGGGTTGAAATAAGGAATCCTCATAACTTGTTGAAACCTCAAAGACATCTTTTAAGTGCGAAATCAAATGCAATTCTGAGATCAGGTGAACGTTTTGCTTGCGTAGAACTACTTTTCAGGCAGAGTGGGTTATTTGCCCCTTTTTTCCAATGGTCTATGGGAGGTCACTTGGTGAATGGAATTACTGGAATGGTAACCTCCCCTGACACTACTTAGGTATATAAAACAATGGCCATTTAATTGAAATTACGGAATACACATGAATAGCGATACAGCCCCAGCAGGTATAGTAAAACATTCAGGTAAAGTAAAACATTTAGGTAGTGTGATAAAGGTTTATGCAAAGGGGTTTTACTTTACTTTTCAACACAACACAGCTAATCTAGAGGCCACAAATATGGACCAATCACCATGACACTTTGTCAGAATGTTCTGCAGGTCACAAGGATTAATCCTATTGAAAATGGGAAGGATCCGTGCCATATCACAGGAAAAGGGGCCTAAAAGACAATTTGTTTTGTTTACACTTTAGAGGCCACATGTATGGTCCAATTATCATGAAACTTGGTCAGAATGTTTGCAAAGGTTACAAGGATGAATCTTATTGAAAATGGAAAGGATCCATGCCATATCACGGGAAAAGGGGCCTTGATGACAATGTTTTTGTTTACAATATAGAGGCCACAGCACATGAACGCTTTTGAAAATGGGAAGGAGGCATGCCATATTACAGGAAAAGGGGACTTAATATCATTTTCCTTGTTTACACTCTAGAGGCCACAAATATGATCCGATCTTCTTGAAATTTGGTCAGCATGTGTTTCTTGACACAAGGATGAACCCTATTGAAAATGGGAAGGATCCATGCCATGGGAAAAGATGTTAAATTCCTCCCCACCTCAACAAATGGAAGAATCACTCAAGTATACCAACAGAAACGTCCACCATCAGTACTTTCAGTGCTTTGATTTATTATTTTAACTTTACAGATAACCAATTGACAGACAACGAAATGATGCACTGCTTTGTGGTGGGATTTTTGACATTGTTGGGAACAGCTTATGTAGTCGGTGTGGTACCAACTTTTATGCCTTCTATGTCCTCTCATGATGCCAGAAACTCACCCATTGTCCGATATGTCAATCTCTGATTTAAGTAGAAGGAAATAACTGGATTCCTGCTTGTAAGGCATGGTAGATTGTTATCATCGCGTCGGTTGAAGAACATTCTAAGAAGCTTAACCTGAGACGTCGAGTTCTGCATACGTACACTCAACTGAATACAGTAGTTCGAATCAACACACGTAACTAATGGCTAGCGGACAATCTATTGGTTATAGTTCGATGTTACAGAAGCTAAGAGTAGAGCATAGCATGAAAGTAAAGTGTATGGAAGTAATAAATACTACAGCTGGATCAAGATGATGATGGCCTAAGGAAAGTTGATGATTGAATGGAGTTTAACGCCGCTTTTAACATTTTTCAGTATATCGCGGCCGCTGGAGCACCAAACAAAGGATTCCTGGTATTTCTCTCACCTGTACAACCATCATATCCTTTCCTAGTCTCCAGCTAATATCTCAAATAGGCAAAGGTACATCGTCTCAAAATGCGTATTTATTGTGCGAACGGTACATAACTATACATGGCATATTGCTGGCTCGTAAACATTAAACCCTTAGTATTTTGTATTCACGACGCAGTAGATGGATTCAGTAGGAGGACTATATGGTTAGAGGTCTCGGATACCAACAATAACCCAAAACTCGAAGTATTATTTTGATACACTCATATTACGATGTGATACTGGAACAGAAAATTTAATTATATGCCTATTACAGCACTTTTTTTCGAAACGACCCAACTGACCCATTTTCAGGCCATCGAAACGTTATTGTAAGCAAAGGCACATTTTATCAATGTATCGGACTGTGTTAGGTTTTTTTTATGTAAGCAAGGTTTACGGTGGTGTTTAAACTTCTTCAAGGATTTACGTAATTCTGGGCGGTTCAACGATCTCGATTCGATACAGTGTGCAAATTTGATATTTTGTTTCAAGGATCTAATACACGTAGATCTTGACCGAATCGCGTACAGGCGGAATATTCATGCAATAAGACTCCAGCACAATGCCAAGTTACGATTTTGATAAAAATGGTGTGACTTATTTTTTCCAGAAAATTTCAATAATCACGAATACGAATATGCCCATTGATGAACGTGACTTGAGTTTTAGCAACTCTGTTCTGACGAAGGGAAATGAAGGTTTAAAGGAACTTGCATAACTTTTAAAGACTGACATTCAGTTATTTAACGATCCTGATTCTGCTTGGCAGTTTTATACGAATTAGTGCGAACATCAGAAGAGAAAACCACGTGAATGTTAATGTTTTTAGACCTGTGTGCTTCTATATTTCTAATCGACTTTGAACCCTTTCCCAAACAAAACCTGGTTTTGACGTCCTTTATCAAATTGGCATAGGAAAACTTGGAGCCAAAAGAAGAAAATGCTGATAGTCATTATTTTCTTCTTTTGCCTCTATGTTGCTCTATTGTGAACAAATCTTATCTTTTTTAACTATCATTCACAAACAGCTTTAAAATAGGACCAGTCTAAAATTGTGTCGTTTGTAAAAAGGTTAAAATGAATATTGTAACGTTGATGGAGTGTGAAACTAATAAATGTTACACAAACGATGTCCTCACGTCTGTTTTTGTTTCTCGAGTTTATTTACAGAACCATATTGGGTAGTCCGGTGCAAAACAGTTTCAGAAAGTGACAGATTTTCAAGAGTTCGATTTGCATCAGAGAGGGACGGAAAACCTCAGAAATTTGCTGAACGAATCCCTTTTGATGCCAATTTATTCAATTGTCATAGTAGATTCAATCAAAATTGGGTAGTAGTAGGATTGATATATTGATTGAATGAATGTATTTTTACGTCGCTTTCAACATTTTTTCAGTTATATCGCGGCGAATGGAGCATCTTACGATGGTTTCCTAGTATTTCTCTCACCAGGACAACCACCACATCCTTTCCTAGCCTCCAGCTGATATCTCACATAGGTCTACGATTATCAACCCATTGATCAGAGACAAATAGTCGGAGAAAGAGTGCCGCTGTCGGGGATCGAACCCGGGACCTCTAGATTGATTGTCCGACGCGCTACAAACTGCGCTATGACGGCGGCCTAGGAAGTAGTAAGAAAACGAACCCCCAAATTTTTGTATGGCGCCAATAAATATGTTGATTGAATGGAGTTTAACGCCGCTTCCAACATTATTTTAGTTATATCGCGGCGGCTGGAGCACCTAACAATAAATTCCTTGTATTTCTCTCACCAGTACAACCACCACATCCTTTCCTAGCCCCCAGCTGCTATCTCGCATAGGTCTACGATTATCAACCAATTGGCGAGAGGCAAATAGTCGGTAAAAATGAGTGCCGCCGTCGGGGATCGAACCCGGGACCTCTAGATTGACTGTCAGTAGCGCTACCAACTGCGCTATGACGGCGGCCTAGGTAGTAGTAGGAAAACGAACTCCCATATATTTGTATGGCGTCAACAAATAGGGCTCCAAGCACTAGTTCAGGTTTGGAAGTTGTGCAAATATTTAAAATGTTCTCTGGATGAGTAAGCTAAATAATGTTTGCCTTTTGTATAGATATGTACATTTGGGGATAAACTTTATAAAAGCATTGAAGCAGTCTTCAATTATTTTCTGGGGTTTATTTCGAGATTGTCCTCTCGACTTACATTAGATAGTTTTGAGAGTCCTGGGGCCTGTTTCATCAATAAATGTCCTAGGATGTGTCTAAAATGTATCGTAGGACATATCCTAGGACGTTCGTAAGTCAGTTTCATCAAAACATCCTAAAAAGTTCCTATGACGTATATTGGCGTTTCATCAAACTTTGTCCTAATTTAACTATGCTCGATTAAAAAGCCCTAAGACCACGTGATAAAATCACATGCGAGCTAATTACAGCTCCACAAATTAAGCTTTCTTCAAATTTGTAGATACATGTATATAAAACATAGAAATTTTTTAAAGGTATTCAAAAGAAAGATGCTTTTAATTTTACTTTTAAAGGTCGAAATTAAAGAAATGAAAAAGATAACGAATTCTTTTGTATAATTTCAATTCATCGCGTACGTCCGGCAGAGGGAATGTACGGTAGAGAAAAGTGGTTGGTGCTAACAGAAAGTTAATAGAACAGATGTGGCTGAGGCGACCATACATGAACATTTTATTATTCAGTTTGGGAAACAAAGTCATTTCACATTTTTTAACAAAACCACTTAAGCTCAGTACGATGTGATTTATTTTTTTCGCTTTTACAAAATTCACGTTTTACAATATCAATGTTTTATTTAATTTAATACATTGTTCTGATTTCATTATTTTTACTTTGCCGTTTGTTATCATTTTTTTTCAGGAACCGTACGATTTAAACCGCCTTCTCTGTTCTACCTATTGGCTAAAACATTCTGTAATGGCATTGATGTATAAAATATCACAGGCTTCTTTATTTGTCTTTACACGAAATTCAGGCAAATGGGATCAAACGTTTTCCAACTAAGATTCGGCATATTCGTCGAGGTCTTCCATGACAATGCTAATAATTTCTACAAATTTACGACCTCAAATATGAAATAAAATTATCAAAATGCAGAGGTAAGAATGAATTTGCAAACAGAATATGGTTTGAAACCACCAAAGAACGCAGAAAAAGAAGTTTGTTACTAGAAATAATGCAAATTTATTCAGTTGGACAAGAAGCGCATACTCCTTAATTAATCAATCAGTAAAAGTTTGATATACGTCTTTGTCCTTAATATTTAAAAGAAATAGAGGAAAAGAGTTGTCCCAAGTTAACATAAACCATACGTTAAACGAACTCGGTGGTAGTGCGAACTTTCCATTCGTTCACATACGCTTCATAAAAACTGAAAATGGAGGCCAAAATTTTCCAAAATTGAACGGAAAATCACGAAATCATAGAGAATGTAGCGGGGCTGTTAAGTGGATATTCACCGAGAGCTTAGCATATATGAGCGGATATGGCGTATTTGAATAGCGAATAGCATAGCACAATTGACATATGTACCACGAAGATAGATTTTTAAGAATCTTTAGACATGAGCTTACATTCGGGTGGACTACGTAATGACAAATCACAATGATTCGTGTTCGATTGAGCCAAAAAAGAACTAATTCATTTGCATCACTTTATTTACAATTGAAAGGAAAGGATGTCTGCAAAATGTAAACATTCAAAAAGCTAGCTTTTGCATACAGTGCTTCTGCAAATGAATGCCAAAGACCTGCCTTTCATCCCTCTTACGCTTTCGCATAATAATTGAATAATATCAGCATGACCTGTATTTATCAAAATCGAACTTTTGACTTTCATTCACAGGTAATTTTGTCCCCCCAAAATAAGTATTTTCAGCTTGGTTCATTTATAAGAAAAAAAACCCATGAAATACAGCCTCTGTGTCATATGCGTTGTCTCGCTGTCGTTCAAAATCTTCGATATTTTGTCATTATATATACATTTACAGTCAACTTGTCTTCAGCAAGCACCCAAGGGACATTCAAAAAGCGCCTACATAAGACAGGTGCTTGCTTAATACAGGTCAATTTCAGTGCAATTGGTTCATTTTGGAACTCGGTGGCCGTTTGCTTTAAACAGGTTGCTTACTGAATACAGGTGGCCGCTAACTCAGGTTTGACTGTATATTAAAAAGTCCATCATAAACGAGCTTGAGTGATTTCGTATGTCGCATATAAGCAGCAGTATTTTAACTAACGTAACAAATGCGCAAAGAACGTTATAAAATGACCGCATATATCTCCTACTATAGCACCATTCTTTCGTGCCGCTTCCATGATGAAGACAGTCAAGGGGCTTCTTCTGTGCACTAGCTTCGTCGCTCTCCGCGGCGATTGTTTTCTACATAATCAAAGAGGGCGCCGACCCTAACCGAACTGTGCTGTCTCTCCGTATTTTTAACAATGTCAACAATTCCATATTACAGATATGTGCCCTTCATTAAAATTTTATGTCCCGTCTATGCCTTTATTCGATCAAAAATCGTTATTTATCCCTCCATATTCAGTTTAAAATAACAGCCATTTCTTCCACCAATTGGTCGATCATCGTAGACCTGTGTGTGATAGCAGCTGGAGGCTAGGAAATAATGTAATGGTAGTACTGGTGTAAGAAATACAAGGAACCCATTGTTAGGTGCTCCAGCCGCCGCGATATAGATAAAAAAAATGTCGAAAGCGGCTTAAAACCACCTTCAAACAAAACAAACAAATCTATTTTAATACAATATCTAAGACAAAAGCATCGCGTAGGACGTCGAAATTGGTGTCCTACGTTTGGGACAAAAATTAGGAACTTCCTAAATATCTCGAGTTTGATGAAACCCGATATTTGTCTTAAAAAGATCCTAAGACATTTTTAAGACAAAAATACGTCCTAAACAGTTTGATGAAACAGGCCCCTGGCTACTTATTTGAAAGTCAAACTACGCCGTTATTTGTATGTTCAAACCATTTTTACATGAATCCTAGAGCAACCATTGTACGAGGGTTGTTCAAAAATTATCCGGACTTCGCCTCGCAAAATTTAACTTTTTTAGCAATTTTAAATTTGGTATCATTCGCTCCACGTATGTCTATGTAAAATCGACACAATTTACGAAAACAACATATGAAAGTTTGTCACATACAATGCCATGTTTACGGGTACCCGGCGCAGTAGATGAAAAACCTCACTGATTTGGTCTTCTTTCGTGGATATTAGTTCTTCTCTGTGTCAGTTGAAAACTTGAAAATTTTAATGAGTTGCAGGAAAAAGTATTACGTATGCCCTGTCTTAATTTGAAGTAATTTGATCGTAGAACTTTTCGATAAAACTCGTTTAAATAGTGATGGGTCGGACGTTCAAAGCGTTCTAAACTACGTCACCTGATCGCTAGGAATTTCGGCCTGTAATATTTTTTTTCTGAAAATTAGAAGAAATACCCGAAAGCCATACATTAAAAACTGGTCACGCTTAGAAGGGAGGGTTAGTTCTTCCAATTACTTTCTTTTTAAACGTGTAGATGCCTCAAAGCTCCGTAACATAACAGAAATGATAGGGGCAGAATGGTAGAAACATGCTAATTCAGGCAACTATAGGGACGTCAACCGCCCAGCCTTTGGCGATTTACAAAGGGGTTCTATTTTGAGAAATATGATTGCGTGTCATTCAATTCTAATAGTATACCAACCATTAAAACACATCGTACGGACATGAAGACTAAATTCCGTTTTCGCCCATGAATAACGAGCTGTGACAAGTTAAATTGCACAATAGCAATTGTCGGGATTTTCGACATCGTAGCCAACGTCATGTACTGTGCGCCGCCACCTAATACCCACGCGTTTTTGTTTGCGTGTGAAATCAATATAAATCTTCCGATTGCTTCAGTTTTTAGCATGATTGGACATATAACACGTCCCGTTAATATGCATAAAAATTTACTTTTTTCAAATAACGCCTTATTACTAATGATTAATTGACCTTATCTGGATTTAATTTTAACTCGTAAATGAAGAAGAAAGCAAACTATCTAAATGAATTGTGTTCCTGTTTGGTTACAAAAAGGTTGCATTAATTTCTTTTATCATTGAATCAAAACTTTTTAATTGTAGTCAACTTGGCAAAAAAAAAAGTTGAAGCGCCCATTAAGCACTTTCGCAAAATGTTTAATTTTTTCCCTGTCGCACTCTCCATTGCACTATGTATCTTTTTCGAAACCCTGGCTACGCACATTATCACTTTGGCATTTGGCAGTTTTGCTATCAAGTAGAGTTCTAGATCAGTGGTTTTGGCAAATAGTGAATATTTATTTGTCTACTAATTCATGGGTTTGTGTAGTTCTAGGAGATTAATCCTTCTCCAAAAAACCCGAATTTCTAGGGTGATTTGCAATCTAAAATGTACAATTTTTGAACATTTTAACAATTTAGCATATAAAATGTTACGGCAAATGGAGACAATTTGGTTATCAGCCTTTTCTCCCAATGTTTTCCAAAATTATTTATTCTAGGCGCCTCAAAACCAGGTCTTTATTTGGAAAGGATTATCAAAGGGCACTTAAAAAGAGATCCCTACCACACACATCCGAGATCTTATGGTCACCGGTATTTTGTCACAGTTGTGTCTTGGCTATAAGAGTGAAAACAAAGTCGGAAACTTAAGACTATACTTGTTTATGACGCAATTTGGTCAAAATTACCGTACATTCGTGGATGCTTAAGTGTAAACACGAAACTGTGAACAGACATGCACGGTGGACAAAAGGTGACCATTCCGTGTTCAAATAAGCTAAAAAGAGTAATAATATAATAAACCGTTCTAGAAACAGGGGTTTAATCGTCGTACGATGAATATCATTTTTCATCAATTATTATTAATTTCGTCGGATAAATATTAAAATTAGTAACTATTTTTCGTCTGACAAAAGTTTTTTTTTGTTCGACGATTATTTTTTCGGACGAATACTTATCGCTGTTTTTCAACAAAAAACCTCGTATCTACAGCTTGTTTAAAGCCATAGATCCGATGTTTTTGTTGAAGCGCAACGTTATACTTTTATACATTTAAAAGACCATGATAACTAGCGATTTTACATTAACCAATCACGTGAAGACGAAAGTTATATGGCTGACGAAAAATATTACATGCAAATAAATACATAGATATTTATTATTTCATTTAATAAAAATATAATTATAAACTATACAGTAGACGAGTAAACCACTTGTGAATCTAAGTTAAGACTGTGATTTGTGATTTGCAACTTGTGACTTACAACTTTTGATCTTTAACTTGTGACTTATAAATTACAACTTCAGACTTGTGATTTGTGACTTACAACTTTTGATTTGTAACTTGTGACTTATTGATTGCAACATCAGACTTTCGATTTAAACGTTCGCCAGTAAAAACATTAAAAGAAAAAAAAAATACAAAAACAAAGAAGATAATTAAAAGGCACACTTTTTTTAAAAAACGTCTACACATAACATCATACCGGGGAATCACTTGACAAAACATTTTTGATATTTTTCAATGATTCCATTAAAACGTGACTGACTTAAAAAGGTTTGTAGCAGAGAAGGCGGAAACACACCAGGGATTTGCTGGAAGTGGTGGATCTTTTAAACATCACTCTATATAAAAAAAAGATATTGAAGACAAAATGCATTTTGCTTGTCGTCAATTTTTTTATCAGGTGATACATAAAAGATCTATCAAATCCAAGAAATCTATAACACATTAACACCTTTTTTGCTTCAACCAGAATTCCAATCGGTTTCATATAAACTGAATTATTCAATATTTTTTTAGTGTTATCTATTCTGATGATTGTTATGTCACGAGATTTCCTGTCTTGTGATATGATATAGTATTTTTAGAAATGAGGTCTAGATTTTGAAATCTTTAGCAAGCGACAAAATCAATGTTGGTGAAGATACGATATCAGTAGAATTCACAGTATAAAATAAGTTGTTTTCTCTTTTTTCACTATTTATTGGCACTTTCAGCCGACATGACATCTTGTCTGTTTTTAATACCATTCTCAACGGATACTGCTTGTGAATTGATATTGGGTTCTAAATTAGAACCACCAGTATCCGGTTTTCTGAATATTGATTCTTCTGCAATTTTCCAACTCATAACATTTGTTTATAAAAAGGTAATGTTGCGAAGAATAAAGCCTGTGAGACTTCAAAAATTATTAATAGTTGCATTCTTGGTCATTTCTGTCCTTGAAAACTGAAATTTCTGATCCATCAAACTAAGATAAATGTACGTCCATTTCACCAAGCATACCAAGCTGACTTTTGCCTTCTGGGAAAAATATTTTCGTCCAAATGCTACGACCCTGCGGTCTGGCTTTCATCAATAATGAATAGTTCTGGTACCACCTCCTTAACTACGTTTGACTTGTTTGTATGATCCTTTATTGAAATGAATACACCCAAAATGAACATTATTCTCTTTCTGTCTACCAGGCTTCTTATGGGCTGCTCGGTATCGCTCATCCTGCAATTTTAAGAACATTCAGAAATTACCTAAAATGAAGATATCTCATTTACATTAAATTGTTCCCAAGAACAACATGTCAAGCCCGCCGTTTAGCTCTTGTGTACCAAAACTAAACGTTAATAAGATGTATTTCTCAACCACAAAAGTCAAATAATCGTTTTCTAGTACAAAATTGAAAGTTTTTAAATAAATTGCTTGTTTTTATTCACAAAAGTGAGCATTACCTCCAAGTAAATATTAATACAAGATGCTGTCGCAAAATAGTAAAACTCCAAAATCAATGTTACAAAGGTCAAATTCTTGGTTTTAAAATCAGCCTTGATATTTTACAAAAGAATATTATGACATTTTTTGGTTTTAAAATCAAATAATGTCATAATATTCTTTTGTAAAATATCAAGGCTTTATATCTTTATGAAAATGTTTGAAACATAAGCCAGATACAATTCTAGAAAATAGGCCAAGCTCAAAGTTCAAGGTCTCATGGTTGAAGGTCAGGGTTTCACATGAAAGTTATTGTCAGGGAGTGTCCACGTATGATTTAAGCAAGTTACAAGTTTAAGAAATTTAAGTGAGCCAAAAGGTCAAGTTCACTATGACAAAGGTCTTTGTTCCTCGCGAAAGGTCTTTACTGGAAGTAGATGTGTGTGAATCAATCAAAGTTTAAGATTTTCATTAAATAGGTCAACCTTAAATGTCAACATGTCAAAGGCCATGGTCGAAAGGTCAATGTCATGACAGGAGATATCCATGTGTAAAATATCACAATTTTGATATTACAATGATTTCTCTTATAATGCAAAGGATGTAGTCTAGGTTAAAGCTGCTCTTTCACAGTTTTTCATAGAAAAAAAAAACAAAACTTTTTCTTAGATTTGGAAATGTTTGTATTTTTAGACTATTAAGCATGGCCCAAAGCATTGGCACTAAAAACAACATATCTCAATAATTGTGTAACTTATCTTTTCGAAGTGGAAAGATCAGTGAGGGATCCAGTCTATTTATTTCTAGTCTATATATTACAAAATCGTTATTTCCGCAAATAATCTTTCATTTTTGCCTGTATTGATATGAAGTTTCCAGCTGTAAATTACCTTAACCTTAATCTTTGATTGAAAAAGACAAACACGTCGAATGTCAAGCGAAAATAGTTGGCTCGAAATTGAAGAATTATTTTTTTAGCGTTAGTAGTCACTTTATTTTTCAGACTGAATTTAACCTAAATTCGGATATATAGGTCTTTCTTTCCATGCATTACCAGATTGAATCTTATTATTTTAAAGGCTTCAACATGATGAGGTAGTTAATTCCGATTGATTTTACGAAAAGTGTAAAAATTCACATTTTCCCAATCTGTGCAAGAGCAGCTTTAAGCTCGAAAATCGAAGTCACAATGTCAAAGGGCATAATCGCAAAGTCAATGTCATGACACGTAGAATCCATGTCTCAAATACCGTGGATATACCTCTAATATAGCAGTAAATGTTGACAAGGTTATCATTTTTAAACAAAGGTCAAAATCCAAGGTCAATATCACATTGTCAAAGGTCATGGTGCCAAATAGGTGTCGACAGGAGGCATCTATGTGTTAAATGGTAACGCTTTATCATTAATAATGCATGAGATACAGGCAAGGTTAAAGTTTTTGAAAAGTAGTTCAAAATCTAAGGTCAAGATCACAAGGTCATGGACCGAAATGAAAGGCCATGGTTGAAGGTATCTATGTGTGAAGTATAAAGGCTATATCTCATAATATGCATGAGATGTACACTTTATTTAAATATTGACGGCGACACTACGGCTGTGACATTACCTCCATGCATATCCTTAGACATAAAATTCTTGTTCGCTTAGAACACTTGGAACTGATGATTAATTAAGTTTGCATAGTGGTATGGTCCATTACATACAGAAAGAAGAGAGAAGGGGGAATGGGAAGATTGAGTAAGTATAAATTGGGGAAGGGGATAGGACCGGTGAGAAAAAACACTAAAAGAGATCAAAGCGAGACCCCAGAAAGAATAGAGTAAAATAACAATTTAGAGGGCCTAGAAAGACAAGACTTGGTAATGAGGATGCAGAGAGAGGAGAGAGAGAGAGAGAGAGAGAGAGAGAGAGAGAGAGAGAGAGAGAGAGAGAGAGAGAGAGAGAGAGAGAGAGAGAGAGAGAGAGAGAGAGAGAGAGAGAGAGAGAGAGAGAGAGAGAGAGAGATGGGGAGAGAGAAAGGGAGGGAGAGCGGGAGGAGGGAAAAAGAGTGGAGAGAGGTGGGAATTAGACGGATAGACAAACGGAGAAAGACTATAGTGGAAGAATAAAGAGAAGGCTTACAGAGAAAGACTATAGCGAAAGACTATATAGATAGGCCACAGAGAAGGTCTACAGAGGCATACTTTAGAGAAAAAAATATAGAGAAGAACTATAGAGAAAGACAATAGAGAAGGACTTTAGAGAATGAAAACAGAAGGTCTACAGAGACATACTATAGAGAAAAAATATAGAGAAACACTTTAGAGAAAGACAATAGAGAAGGACTATAGAGAATGACAACAGAGAAAGACAATAGAAAAAAGACTACAAGAAAAAAACCTTGGAGAATGACAAGCAAAATACTACAGAGACGGACTACAGAGATAACTAATAGAAAAGGACAATGAAGAAAATCTGTAGAAAAGGACTACAGAGAAAGACTACAGAGAAGGACTACAAAAAAGCATACAGAGAGGAAGACTATAGACAAGAACTACAGAAAAGGACTAAAGAGAAGGACTACAAAAAGGACTTTACAGGAGGACTATAGAGAAATAGATAATGTAGCCTATAGAGAAGGAATACGAAGAAAGACTTTAAAGAAGGACAACAAGAGAGACTTTAGAGAAGGACTACAGGAAAAGACCTTAGGGGGGTCTCTAGAGAAAGACTACAGAGAATGACTAGAGAAAAAAACTATAAAGAGGGGGGCAACAGAGAAAAACTACAGGGAAAGACATAAAGAATGACTACATAGAAAGACCTAAGAGAGAGGGACTACAGAGAAAGATTATAAAGAAGGAATACAGAGAAAGACTATAAAGAAGTACTGCAGAGAAAGACTGTAGAGAAAGACTAAATACATGACGTCATATTTGATATTAAAGTAAATTACACCACGCTTTATCCATGTGGCCTACTTGATTAGAGAGAGAAGTTGTATGGGGTTCAAGTTCAACCCTTTTCTTAACAGCAAAATTTAGACCTTTTCTAGATGAAATTCAAAGATGTGCACAGCAAAAGATAAAGCCTAGATTTTATTTTCTCGTTTATCTTACCCCTGGTGCTACACCTTAAGTAGCCTAGGCCTGTCTATGTCTCAGTCGCAGTAATATAGCGATTGAAAAAGAAAGGGTGAGGGAACAGCAAGATTTGAAAAATCATTAAAACATTATTCACATAGTTTGATCTTCTTTAAATCGTTATGTAGAAGATCTATGTATACCTATGATGAAACGCGGAGAAAGTAAAATTATATAGTAAACTTACATCGTTAGAGTCTCCCATTTCGTTTGCTGCCTCGGCCATTTTCACACGTGTTGTCAAATTCGCGCCAAAAATCGACGAATTGCCTAAGTCATAACTTAGAACTCGCAAGTCACAAGTCCGAAGTTCTAAATCATTAGTTGTAAGTCAAAATTGCCCCCCCCCCCCCCCCCCAGTGCTTCCATACAAAAGTGTCTCCCCCAATCTTGAATTTCTTCTGAGCTTGAAATGAGGTTAACCTAAGTGACAACCCTCTGTTTTCGTTCGTGCATAGGATAAAATGAATTTAGGTGGAAACTATTTTTCTTGAATCCTGACCTTTGATGGCGGTACCCAAATCAACATACACTTTCGTACCAAGAGAATTATGAGGGTACTTGCGCATAAGGAAGAATTGTGAAAAATCCTTCCCGCATGGAACTGTTTTTTGGAGATGGCCTTGAAGCATATATAGGCTCTTTAAGCCGCACTAAGTTATATAGGCCAAAAAGATTTGAGGAGATACAGACTTTCAAAATGACCCAATTTATTATATAATTTTACAAGGCCAAAACAGAGAGAAGTGTAATCAAAACCAAGTCGATGTTGATTAGTTAATGTCTAATTGGCCATATTCATTTAGAAGAAATCGATGTTTTAAGATTAACTCAAAATTGGGGATATTTACAATAATGAAAAACTTATAAATCAGGGCAATTTGTTTCTTCGTTAGACAATATGTCCATGGCTTACATTATAAAGGGGTTATGTATATATGAACGTAAGTAGGCGTGTTCTGTGTTGTTATTTACCTGGCAGGTCGTGGCTTAGCAGTGACGTAATTTGACGAGTTACTTTTCGATATTTCGAGTTCTTTCAAAAGTAAGACGACATTTGTCGTGAACGCGTGTAAATATCTGTATATCAAAACCAAAGGTATAAGCGTGCTAAGTGAAAGTGAACATATTTCATCGGTGGATTACCAAATTCTTGTAACTTCAGAAGTTACGAGGATTTGGCTAACAACCTACGATTAAGAGAATGTCGACTTTCTTACAAAATTAGTAATTATGAACAAAAAGCTGATTTACCTTAAAACCTTCAATGTCAAACCGCGATACTTAGGCTCCGCCCTGCCAGGGCAATGATCTTGGATTATAACTAACTTCAATTAAATTGACTAAATGACACTATGCAACAAATAACTAGACGGTACAACATCATGTGAACTTCTCTCTGCACACAACACTGTTCATCAATAATACGGTCCAGTAAATCATTGTATTACCCTGATTTATGCCATAGCATCGGCAATTTATCTGGATATTTTCCTTTTTCTTACAGGGCAAATACAAGAGTTAATAACATCGTGAAATTTACAAGATAAACGATTTTGGAATGACTTTTGAACGATATTTAATGAGTGTGTGGTGTGAGTTTTGAGACAAATTAAAGGGAGGTAATACAATATCTATACTGTCAGAACTGCGGTCATTTGAGAATCGTCCTGACTCTGTCGTAAAATGGAAAGTGGTTCGAAAATAAATGTAGTATTCTGGGGTCATTTTATAAAGTTATACGGCATGTGTTTGTACTTTGGTCAATACGCTTGATGCAAAAAAAAATCCATATGAGCCCGCGCGTGACATTTCCAACAATTTCACACTTGCGAGAGGCACAAACGTTGGGTAGCGTTGTCAACGACATAATGCAATAATAATATATACCGACAGCATGAAGATAGAATTAGACCTCATCTTTCTATTAAGGGCATGGTGAAGATTCTGGTCAGACTGTGCGGCTGCACAGGCTGGCCAGATGCTTTACTTGGCGCACATTTGAGATTGTTGGAAATGTCACGCACAGGCTCATATTTCTTTTATGTTTTTCGATCGTCTATGGAGATCTCCTGGACTTGTAATAATTTGATAAATCATCAAATTTGAAATATGCCAACTTTACTTCCAGATTCCGTTTATCTTGTTTACTCGACGTGATTTTGATGCTTGTGACGTCATACAAACCCACGACGCGCTTCTATGACTTCGCTATTATTATTACTGAAGTCTATTCCGTAGAATGGCCGAGAGTTCCCAATTGAAGTCCTGCGTAACTTCTGTGTAATCTTTAATAATACAAAGCATAGGGCAAATTACGTACCAAATGAAGTATGTTAGAGAATCGGAATTAAATGCACGACATGAACAGTTGATTTGCATTGGCCTGACAGGGGGTAATTAATAACGGCGGTGGAGACTGGAAGAAACAATACGTCAGTGTCAGCTGGGCTGTAATTGTCCTGGTACAAATACATCAATGTCTTTTAAAACAACCGTCCTAAACACACGGGTCAACATTAGGTGCGTCATTTAATCGATTACTAAATTTTGACTTTTTTGTATTTAAAAAAATAGCAACGCTATAGAAAATCTAATTGATTAAGACAAAATGAACAAAACGTCTGAAACTAGAAAAATCAGCCCTATCACGGCATATTTGAATATAACACTCTACTAATGAAGTAGGACCAGCTGCAGTAATAGGATAAAGTAAATAACATCATGAAATAGACAATCCATTCTAAATTGATCGCTCAGCTCTCCATTCATTCATTCATTCATTCATTCATTCATTCATTCATTCATTCATTCATTCAAACCACTATCCCAAACAATTCAAAAACGCTCCAAATTGACTAAAAGAATTACACCAATAAGTCCATTATCAATAGAAAACAAGGTGCCAAATTGTCACAAGATACGCCCGTAACACTGCTTAGTATTAACTGGGGGATTGAATAGAACTGAGGTTATTTTGAATGAATATTTTTTGCATCCATGAAGTTTCATGATCCTAGCTATTAAACTTTTAGAGATATACCCTGGACAAGATTCTTGTATGAAAAACAACAATGGGCAATAACTCAAAAAATAGGCCAGGTAGAATAATGGTTCTTGTACAATGCACTCCCCCTTGGTGAGATCTATACAAACATGAAGTTTCATGATCCTAGCTATTATACTTTTACAGATATATTCCGGACAATATTCAAGTCTGAAAAACAACAAAGGGCAATAACTAAAAAAATAGGTCAGGTAGGATGATGGTTCTTGTACACTGCACTCCCCCTTTGTGAGATCTATAAACCCATGAAGTTTCATGATCCTAGCTAATTTACTTTTAGAGATATACTCCGGACAAGATTCAAGTCTGAAAAACAACAACGAGCAATAACTCAAAAAAACGGGAAAGGTAGAGTTGTGGTTCTTGTGCACTGCACTCTCCCTTGGTGAGATCTATACACCCATGAAGTTTCATGATCCTAGCTATTATACTTAAAGAGATATACTCCGGACAAGATTCAAGTCTGAAAAACAACAAAGGGCAATAACTCACAAAATAGGCCAGGTAGAGTTATGGTTCTTGTGCACTTCACTCCCATTTAGTGAGATCTATACACCCATGAAGTTTCATGATCCTAGCTATAATACTTTAAGAGATATACTCCGGACAAGATTCAAGTCTGAAAAACAACAAAGGGCAATAACTAAAAAAAAAGGCAGGTAGAGTTATGGTTCTTGTGCACTGCACTCCCCCTTGGTGAGATCTATACACCCATGAAGTTTCATGATCCTAGCTATTATACTTTATGAGATATACTCCGGACAAGATTTAAGTCTGAAAAACAACAAAGGGCAATAACTCAAAAAATAGGCCAGGAAGAGTTGTGGTTCTTGTGCACTGCACTCCCCCTTGATGAGATCTATACACCCATGAAGTTTCATGATCCTAGCTAATTTACTTTTAGAGATATACTCCGGACAAGATTCAAGTCTGAAAAACAACAACGAGCAATAACTCAAAAAAAAGGGCAAGGTAGAGTTGTGGTTCTTGTGCACTGCACTCTCCCTTGGTGAGATCTATACACCCATGAAGTTTCATGATCCTAGCTATTATACTTAAAGAGATATACTCCGGACAAGATTCAAGTCTGAAAAACAACAAAGGGCAATAACTCACAAAATAGGCCAGGTAGAGTTATGGTTCTTGTTCACTGCACTCCCATTTAGTGAGATCTATACACCCATGAAGTTTCATGATCCTAGCTATAATACTTTAAGAGATATACTCCGGACAAGATTCAAGTCTGAAAAAAAACAAAGGGCAATAACTAAAAAAAAGGCAGGTAGAGTTATGGTTCTTGTGCACTGCACTCCCCCTTGGTGAGATCTATACACCCATGAAGTTTCATGATCCTAGCTATTATACTTTATGAGATATACTCCGGACAAGATTCAAGTCTGAAAAACAACAAAGGGCAATAACTCAAAAAATAGGCCAGGTAGAGTTGTGGTTCTTGTGCACTGCACTCCCCCTTGATGAGATCTATACACCCATGAAGTTTCATGATCCTAGCTAATTTACTTTTAGAGATATACTCCGGACAAGATTCAAGTCTGAAAAACAACAACGAGCAATAACTCAAAAAAAGGGCAAGGTAGAGTTGTGGTTCTTGTGCACTGCACTCTCCCTTGGTGAGATCTATACACCCATGAAGTTTCATGATCCTAGCTATTATACTTAAAGAGATATACTCCGGACAAGATTCAAGTCTGAAAAACAACAAAGGGCAATAACTCACAAAATAGGCCAGGTAGAGTTATGGTTCTTGTGCACTGCACTCCCATTTAGTGAGATCTATACACCCATGAAGTTTCATGATCCTAGCTATAATACTTTAAGAGATATACTCCGGACAAAATTCAAGTCTGAAAAACAACAAAGGGCAATAACTCAAAAAAGGGCAGGTAGAGTTATGGTTCTTGTGCACTGCACTCCCCCTTGGTGAGATCTATACACCCATGAAGTTTCATGATCCTAGCTATTATACTTTATGAGATATACTCCGGACAAGATTCAAGTCTGAAAAACAACAAAGGGCAATAACTCAAAAAATAGGCCAGGTAGAGTTGTGGTTCTTGTGCACTGCACTCCCCCTTGATGAGATCTATACACCCATGAAGTTTCATGATCCTAGCTATTATACTTTTAGAGATATACTCCGGACAAGATTCTAGTATGAAAAACAACAAAGGGCAATAACTCAAAAAATAAGCCAGGTAGAGTTATGGTTCTTATGCACTGCACTCCGCAATGATGAGAAGAATACAAGTGCCAAGTTCGAAGTCCATCGGACTTCAAGTTACAGAGTTATGCTCCGGACAAAGAAGTGGACGCCGCCGGACGCCCGGACACCCGGACGCCGTACGCCGGACGCCACTGGTGATCCCATAATACGTCCCGTCTTCGACGGGCGTATAAAAATCACAATTTCACTGACATAATTGATATCATAGGCGAATAATTGGTTCTTGAAGAAAAAATTAAGATATTTATAGAATTAAATGCTTATTTTATTAAAAGGAAGATAAAATATCGTTAATTTTCTTCATCCTGTACAAAACCAGCGATATTGGATTAGATCTACATCCATATAATTTCACTCAAAACTCATTCATCGCTCTCATTCAATTTCATTCCAAAATCATTCACCTTGTCAATTTCACGATATTGATAACCGTATTAAAAATATAGATATTATTGCTTTTTATTTTCTATTGACAACGATATTATATTGTTTCATCATTTGTATAATCTCCCAAAATGCTATGTTGTTGTAATACAGAAGACTGTCGAGACTAGGTCTTACAATCTTACACACCATGAAGCGTTGATATCCAAAAGGTTTATCTAAAATGCAAGTTAGGGAGACCGAACTTTTTAGCGCAGCCGACCAGAATAACCTTTTTTTATGGTTTGAAAGTTTATACATTTAAAATAGACGAAAAAGACAGTTGTACCGCTTAACAAGGTCGCTGAACAAGGGTTGTGAAACGCCCCTCCTCGGTTGTTATTTATTTTGCAAAGTAAAACAAAAATCTTGAGTTCAAGCTTTCATCGATTCAAGGCTGACTTCCCTAAATAATATAGAAAAAAGATGACTCTAAGCAACGTAAAGAAAGGAGCCCATAACTGTCTTTATCAAATGAGCCTGTGTGTGACAAAATCAATTATTTCACATGTGCGCAGCCTGAAGACAGGGATCAGCCTAGCTTGTACATCCACACAATCTGGTCAAAGTCTTCAGTACGCGTTTAATAGATAGTAAGGACATATAACTTCTTTTGACAATCACAGAATAACTTAAATGCATTTTGTTCTTGTTCAGGCTTCATAATGTCTTTTAACACATGAAAAACGCTGGAAATAGGGCACAGACACAAGTTTTTAACTATAAAAATATCTTACCTGTCAATCAGAAATCCAATATATAGACGAATCAGCCCAACGGTGCAAACTGTTTGCAAATCATCCGCTTAGCTTGCAAGTGTAAAGCGGGGTATAATTTGCAAAAAATTTACACCATTTGGCATTCTGAACGCAGGGCTGGTTCTTTATGTACACTGTAAGTGCCTATCCAGACACTAACCTTGTCTTCAAAATTCGATCTGTATACTCATGATATTCAAATTGCTAACATACATATGTTAGTTGCTTTTCAATGTTGCTGTTTAGATTATTTGTTGGGTGTTTTATTGTTGGTGCTGGTGTTGTTGTCGTCGTTGTTGTTAGTGGTGTTTTGGAGATAAGAGGACTTGGGTTTCGATCTATAAATTTATACAAAAGGATGATGGTTGTCAGTTTTATATTAGATCGGTTTATCTTTCATTGAACGAACAACAAAGTTTCATTACCTAGCAAAGTTATGATGTCATCAGTTTTATATCATTAAATCGTGGTGGCCAAAAACGTGAAATGATCGCAAGTAAGTTTAAAAGTTATATTATCACTGTTGATTAATTGCATATGGTTTTAGGTGAATTATCATTCAAGGAGATAATTTGGTAACCTGTCGAAAAATTATAAAAGAATTTCTTTTCCTTCGAAACGACAACGAACGACCCCATGCGGATGGCAGATCAAAGCTACAAGGATACATTGATATAACCAAATTTCCTGGCGGAAGAAAGGTTGCATGTTCATGAATACTTAATTCTGATATCTTCTTGTAATTCCCGATAGGCTTTCTTTATTCAAATTATTTCGAATCAGATCAACATACTTACAGATCTTCGAGGAAAACAACTCATTTAATATAGCTAGACACAAACCCTTAACTACAAATGAAAGGATCACGGTTACTGGTAACAAAACATTTAAATGTATGTCACAAAGCTGATGAGCTTATATCCTTATACATGTTTAAACGAATATCTGTTCTTTCGACGCCAAATCAATCAACATAATCAGATCTTCTTGGAAGTGACGCATGCTTTTTCTTCAAGGCAGCTGTTCTAAAAATGTCATTTATGTGAATTTTTGAAGAAAAAAGTAATAGTATTTTCATAATCTTCTGTGAAAGCGGCTTATCAACTTATAAAAGAAATAAGTATTCAAACTTTTCAATGAATAATAAAATATTTTCAAAAAGGTTAATACAAGATATCTAGATAAGAAAAAGTAGGGATCAATGGAATTAGAAATGATATTACTATCAGCTACTTCGTTTCGCGCGTGGGTAAACGTCATGACGTCACAAGCATGAAGATGGCGTTGAGTAAAACAAAATCAACGTAAAAACTAAACATATGATAATTTGACAATAAATAGAGAATATTATGTTAGTGTCTTAAAATATCAATGTTATCTGGTCGAGGTTAGGAGAATTTATCATGACGAGGCTTTGCCGAGTCTTGATAATTTCTGGCAGCCGAAACCAGATAACATCGATATATTAAGACTCTTACATGTTATTCTATTTATCATGCAACCATTTTATAATAAACACTAAAAAACAAAGAAATTCTAGTGGAAGGGTATTCAAATTGTTTCTAAAATAGACTGCCTGATAACATGTTATGTTATCAGATAGGTGATATCATGTCAATACAAGCTTCATTGCATGATAAAACGCATTTTGTCACCAAACCATATTGTGCCCACAGGATTTCCATAGACGATTGGAAAGCATTAAGGGTTTTCCCCATTTTTTTTTCAAGCGTATTGACTTAAGTTTGATCAGAAGCCGAATTACCAAAAACATTACCCAAATTTTTAAACTTACGTCCGAGGCCCTTTCTAGTTTTTACCGGAAAGCCAAATCAATGTTCCAAATGGTGTTTTCAAGTGGTAATAAGATAATAATTTAGAGATGTTTTCCGAAATATATTCGAGAATTGATTACAAAAGGAGACCGACTTTATCACAGCGGTTACTGAAACATCGGCGTAAATTAGAATTTTTATGATAATAAACTCTTAAATTCCGTCTGTTCCGAATCAGTATACATATATAAGAGTTAAAAATATAAACAACTTGGTTTAATTATTTTTGCGCTAATTCAGAATTTGAATGTATATGCAAAATGTTACATTTACTGTGTTTTGACATAAATTTACATGCTCTACTTATTTATGAAATCCATTTGTCTATTACTTTCAATAATATTTCAACAGTTGACAAAATAATCAAATAAATACTATCACCATGGACTTGCAGACTGGGAGAATATCAAATTATTCCCCTGCTTATTTGAGAGAATATATTCTGCCGTCTGTCAAAAACCTTGAATAATTGGTGAAACATGTTGGAACGAAATTTTTACGAGACATTTTTCATATCGTCCTTCTGTCGTGAAAAAGACAAACCAAATCGCATAAAATGTATTTTTAGAATTAAAGAATAGAGCCAGTCTGTATATGCTATTTACAACAATTTGTCAAAAGTGCGAATGAAGACCCAGGCCTGAAAATGAATTTACATCGTCTGAACACAGTCTAAAAGATGTACCCTTTTGATATCTTCAGACCCAGATGTACCATAAGGCGTTAATGTAGTACTGAAATATGGTATTCTTTGAGGCTGTGTGTGACATTTCGAACAATCACATGTGACAATCATATGTGTGAGTAAAAGTAAATCGTCGGTCAACCTGTAGTTACGAGGTTTAAGCGGAAAATGAACGATATATCCCAGAGAGATCCTCAAAAAATTGTCATATTGTCAAGAGTAGCTTTCAGTAGCTCAATAGCATCAGTTGGTCTAGACACTACACAGAGGCTTTTTGTCAATTATGCGTATTATTTTTCGGGTAGTTCAAGAATAATTTAATGTTAGTGAATTCTATAGACACTTGGAGAGATGTGTATTAAATTATCTTTGCCGATTGTATTATTTACAGACAGATGATATTGCCCCTATTATTGGCTTCGTATGTTTTTTTTTAAATACATGTACTTCCAACTTTAATGGTCTCAACATTTATCATAAATATAGTAGTTACAAACATGAAAAATATTGTTGCTTTTCTAGAGTGAAATGGCATATTATTTCGCAAGTTTTCTACGAAAATCTAGAAGCTACGATGTTTAAGCAGAAATTTGACGACTTTACCAAGAGAGAGACTTAAAAACAAATGACATATTTTGACACAAGTAGCTTTCAATGACATTAGTTGGTCTAGACGCTACACAGAGGCTATCTGTCAATTATACGTATTATTCTTCGGGCAGTTCAAGAATAATTTAATGTTAGTGAATTCTATAGACACTAGGAGAGATGTGTATTAAATTATCTTTGCCGAATGTCTTGTTTCTGGACAGATGATATTGTCCTTCTATGTTATCGACTTCGTGTGGATTTAAGATGCTTTCAACTTGTATTTCTGAACATTGATTAAGAATACATGTATGCTAGCTACATACACGAAGTGTGTTCTTTATGAGGGTAGGGGTTGAGATAGTATATTATATCCTTAATTTCTTCTAAAACCTCGCAAATACAACTAGTATAAAGCTGTAGTTACGACGTTTTAAGAAGAAAATCGACATATTTTCCAGAAAGATACTAACTAGAGCTGCTTGAGCAGCTGATTTGCTCAACAGGCCAGATATTTTGTTTATATCCATCTGTTATATTTTGAGAAATTGATTTTTGGAGTTTCCACTAACTGACAATCAGAGAAATGAGCTCGGTCCATTAAAGACATAATTTTCATCTATTCACGATAGTTTTTTGTTGTCTAAGGGTCACCCAATGACCATTCCAGTGACATTCGGTTGAAATCCATCGATTAGGTTTTGAAAAAATGGTTTTCAAAGTTTCCACTGTACAACATATAGAAAATGACCTCAGCCCATAACAGACACATTATGCTTCTGATCATGGTAACTTTTTGTAGACTGACAAAGGGTTGCTAAAAAAGAAACATTCAAGTAAATTTTAGTTGATATACATCAATTATATTCTTGGAAAATGATTTTCAAAGTTTCCACTATAAAACATTTCGAGACATGACCTCCTCCAATAAAAGACATAATTTTCATCCAGCAATTAAGCTCTATGAAAAGCCACTTTTACCATATTTGGAAATTAGCCATGTCCATTTAAGGCATATTTTTTAATTGGATAAAAATTTTGAAAGAGGCTCACCCAAGGATCACTCCTGCGAAGTTCGGTTGAAATTCAACCCCTATTTTCAGAGGAGAAGATTTTTTTTAAAAAAAAATGAGTTTACGATCGGACGAGCGGACGGACGGACGAACGCATGACGGGTACAGCGCAATGACAATTGCCCAAGTGGCCTGCGGCCAGTGGAGCTAAAAACAAATGTCAAATTTTGACACTAGTAGCTTTCAATGACATTAGTTGGTCTAGACGCTACACAGAGGCTATCTGTCAATTATACGTATTATTCTTCGGGCAGTTCAAGAATAATTTAATGTTAGTGAATTCTATAGACACTTGGAGAGATGTGTATTAAATTATCTTTGCCGAATGTCTTGTTTCTGGACAGATGATATTGTCCTTCTATGTTATCGACTTCGTGTGGATTTAAGAAGCTTTCAACCTTTTTGTCTCAACATTTCTGCATAAGAATTATAAATTTAATGAACTGTAATTTATTGGGAATAAAATAAAGTTTAAACCAAACAGAAACTGTTGACAACTAACACGGCAAGTCAAGGCCGCAAATATTTTACAATCAAGAATACTCTTGACATTGAACTCCAACTTAGAATTATTCAACTAGCGATTGGCGTCTTGAGAGGAATGTCTTTGCTACTATATTGTGCATACACAAAAAATAATTTCAGGATATTATTTAAATGGTATCTTCGAATCTTATCATAAAACAATCGCAGTAAGTAACATCGCTTAATCAACATTCACAATCAAAACCATTTTAAATAGTTCGCTCAGCGCTTCATTCATAGCAGTTCACCCACTCACAAAGATCGTCCAAAGCGCTCAAAAAAGCTCTAAAACGCTCTGAAATGGTTCAAAACGCTCAGCAACTTCATTAAAGTCGATCAAATTATTCTCCGCTCAACCTACTCAGAGCAACAGATAGAGGTTGCATTTAGGTTTTCAAATCGAAATATTTAATGAGTCATTACTTAAAACCTATGTTGTCAGAACATTTGAAACGTCTCATTGTGACGATTCAAATGAGTAGCAACAACATAGGGTTTCGTGGTGAAATAAAATTTTAAGACTGACTCTACCCCCTCCTAACTGGAAACCTGATCCCACTAATTCAAGCTCATTCCGATTTCATTCCAAACCCATTCACGTAGGCAATTCAAGCTACATGTACACTTAAAACTGTTCTAAAACGGATTGTTTATTCCGTATATCATTACCGAGGTAAGTTAAGGCCTAGGCTAGGTCTTAGACGCCTACGATCTTTTTTAGCAATGTGATATCAAAATATTTTTTATCGGAATGGGCATAAAGGCAGTTGACCCGTATGAGTTCCGTTATGAAATCGTTAGGAAACCTCGGTGAACACTCTTAAGGTTCATTACTTCCGAAACGTTGCGGAACTAATATTGGTACAGTTCCTTGATAAACATCGAGCAAGTAACTTTTGTAAGCGATGTGGATAGATCGACTCATTTCTTAAATGTTTTTTCGGTGGTTAATTGAGAAATAACGGTAGTTTATCACTTGATAATTACACCGCAAAAGCAGTGAAATTATCAAAAACTAATACCCTGCTTTTGTGCATTTCACCCTATCTGAAGTCATCTATGCGGGGCGAAATAAGTGACGTTACAATGAACGTTGCAAAGCAATCACGCGCAAAATGACGCGCTTTACGAAAATTTGTCATAGAAAAATTTCACATTTTGTCTCATTTTTACAATTAAAAAATAGAAAAATCGTTTGTTTTTCGAGTAAAATCGATTAATATTTCATTTCGTGAACAACAAAAGCTATATTTTAACTCGTGAAAATATTGCTTTTGTTGTTCACTCAATGAATATAAACAAACGATTATCCTCTTTTTAATGATGAACCCCGAATATTGTTGAACTGTCAAACCTGTGAAATTACAAAAATATACCCCGCTTTCGTTCTTTTCAGCTTTTTGGCGTGGTCTAAGCGGAGACAAATAAGCAAATGGCGTCATAAAGTTACATAGCATCACAAGCAAAATGACGCGCTTTAAAAAAAATCTTTTTTTTTAAAAAAAGCACATTTTTACCAATTTTTGCATTTAAGAAATAAAACGTTTGTTTTTCGAGTAAACTAGGTCAGCTGAAAAGTCCCTAAAATGGGAACTTTGTTTACAACAAATTTTAAATTCAGCCAGATTATTTATTTTAATGGAACCGAACTTTTGTCTTTCCAAATTGATGATGAATGGAGGCCTTATTTAGTTAGCTACAACTGGAAAGGAAGGATAGTTAGCATGATAGAGATTATAAAAAATGCTTCTTTTGCCCCCCCCCCCCCCCCCCCCCTTGCAAATGCATCATGCCAAACATAGAAACTATACCCGTTATAGTAAGAGGGGAGATGATTTTCAAATTCTTTATCTCTGTTGTCCTGGTGACAAGAGTTCTGCAAGGATTCGAACTCTGAAGTTATTTCAAATTGCTTAACTTAGGAATTATTCCTGTAAAGTTCCATGGACTTGTCTTTTCCGAAATCGCGGAAAATGGACATTCGTATACAAAATTCTAGAACAATGTCAAACTGACCTGGTTCCGTATCGTTCCGCTGTTTCTGTGCCAATCCGGCACTTCAATTAATTCAATCAGACAGAAAGTGGACATTAATTCAACTGATGGGTTACTGATGTAATACAAAAATGTGCTGAGGTCATTTCATTGACCCTTTATTCACGTGAAGTTTAAAAAACGTCGCACTGTCACACATTTCGGAAATTAACTTATATGTTATTGAATCGAACCACATGTATATTTTCCGTATTCTTTACGATATACATGTAAATGAACTTCGTTTAAATTCGCATGGAGTAGGATGAAAATATAAAAAACAGACAGGTCACATAGATAGATCTGTTTCTTGCAGATACTATTAACTATCTCGTTCGACCTTTCATATACAGTAAAACTTATCTTAAGCGACCACTTAGGCGCCACCAAATAGCGGTCGTTTATGGGAATGGTCGCTGAATACAATATATTGTGATACATTTATGTGACAGGTCATTTTGACAGCATTCATAGATTTGGAGATACATAAGTCTATTTATAGAACATTAAGTACACTTTTATCAAAGGCGAGATATAGGTTATTCTTGAACGAAATAACCGATATTGTATTACCCCTCTTTTTTTTCTTTTTTAACAATATTCAGAAATCATTCACATTGTCAATTCCACAGCCGACAACAGCCTTGCAATCAGGAGCACAAAACGGTGCAAAGAGTTTTCCTATTGTACCCTGCTTTGCACGTGCACTTGCGTACAAAGCGGGGTATTATTGACAAACTGTTTGCACCGGTTTGTGATCCTGAACGCGGGGCTGATGCCTAAACTCGGCTGTGAAGTGATTGATAGATGATAAAAAAAAGAGTCGAAAAGGGGGCATAATTTGCACACAAAATATATCTATATATCGGTTGATAGGTTGTTTTATTGATATTGATCATGAGCGCCAAGTTTCAAGTCAAGGCCCTTTAAAGTTATACCATAGATAGATGTATAATTTTCAAAAAAGTTGTAAGCCAATGATAAAAAATGCCGCAGGTATTTCTCCCAAAACACCGTAGCTAAAAGTTATGTTTAATTTTTGTTCGCAAATCCTCGAAAGTTTTTGCGTGATATCAATATTGAATTGTCAAAGTGACAAAACAAATAACCTTAATTCTGAAAGATTAGGGTGATTTTCTCACTGGGGTGTGAATTTTAATTCAAGGAATTGAAACTATTGTCCCACATGTGTTTCAACAGAAGATTAGAAAGATCTTGGAGACATTTTTGCAACAATAGCTGTTTTCCGCCTAATAACATGAAATCGTTTCAAGAATTTTTCATGTATTCTCCCGAATGAATTCACCGGAGAAATTTTTGTGCACATTTTTTTGTTGATAGTTTCAACATTTGTGCCATTTTATCCAGACAGCTTTTAAATTTTCACGTTCTGATCAAAGTCTACTTTGCGCTATGATTAAAGCTTAAACAAATATTTTATACAGACAGAGAATGTCTTATTTTAGCTGTAATAAAACTTACATATACCATTCTTTTGAATAGGTGCGAATGCCCCCCCCCCCTGATTTTTAATATTTCTGTTTTTTGGCCTGGTTTAGCAGGCCACAGAAAACAACCCTGAATCCTGAAAATCGACTAGGAAAAAGATAATCGAGTCAAAAACCGAACACCATGTGGGCTACGTACTTTTTTTGCGCACATGTTCTTTTTAGTTCTGTTTAATGAAAATGAAACGAAAGAAGGGTATTAGATCTCGCTCGTGTACTGAAACCAACGGTTATCCTCTGTCACATTGCAATTCAGGAGAGAATGGAATATCTACCAAAGGGTGATTTAGTTGAAGATCATTGACGTCTGCAAACAGATCAACTTCAACAAGACTCTTGTGATCTTGACAAACACAGTTTCGGAGCAGCAGCTGACAACCTTTTAAAGTCGAATCAAATCAGCTTATCATTATTCAAATATAGAAGCATCCAAAGTATTTTAAGAAGGATGAGAGTGTGGAACTGTGATACTAGGTACAAACTTACGAGACTGGTAGATGCACACAATCTGTTCTTTAAAACAAACAAAGCTGACCCCAATTCCATGGTATATGGAATTTGATTGTTCATAACAAACATTTACTCCGCCTGTGATTTTATAATTTGTAAGTTCTTTAGTTTGCAGCAAAAATACTGCACGTAAACACATTATAATAGATAAAAGCAAATCTGTTGAGCTGACATTCCAAAAAACCTTACATTCTATAGATGAGATATGAAATGACAATTAAGTTTAATTCTACCCTAGCATATGGCGAACCTGTTTTCATAAACTACGATAGAAGATTTTTTATTTATTCATACATATTTTTTTTTTTTTGATTATTTATTTATATAATTAGTATTTTTTTTTTTCAATTTCAACATTATACACATATGAACTGAAAACTGAATACGAAAATACGCTATTTTATTTACCAGGTAGATCTACTTGCGAAAAAAGGTACCTACCATTAAAAATTTAAAATGATTTTTTGCTGTACCTCCGTCTTATTGAACAGAAACCACAGACAGCGACTAGTAAAGTTAGACAAGAGGACCATGATGGTCCTAGATCGCTCACCTGAGTGTCTTTGATCCCTGGGACATCACATTAATAAAATAAGCTGATGTCATTAAAGAGATAATTTCTACTTAAGAATAATACCATGGAGTATTTTCAGAAGGATATGCCTTTTCGCTCTTTGATTTTATGTAAAAGGGGATGCACCAGAGTACAGCCCAAATGTAACCCCAGGATCTTGATATGAACAAACTTAGTAGAGGTCCACTAGATGATGCTACATACCAAATATGAAAGCTGTCTAACTTCTGCTTTCAGACAAGAAGATTTTTGAAGATTATCCTATTTTTACCCATCTTGCTCAGAAGAGCTAAAAGGGTTGTGCCCGGACAAAGCCCAAATATGACCCAAGGGTCTTGATATGAAAAAACTTGGTAGAGGTCCACTAGATGATGTTACATGCCAAATATGAAAGCTGTCTGACTTCTGGTTTCAGAGAAGAAGATTTTTAAAGATTTTAGCTCTTTGATTCTATGTTAAAAGGGTTGCGCCAGGGTAGAGCCCAAATATGACCCCAGGGTCTTGATATGAACAAAATTGGTAGAGGTCCACTAGATGATGCTACATACCAAATATGAAAGTTGTCTGCCTTCTGATTTCAGAGAAGAAGATTCTTTTAAGATTTTCCTATTTTCACCCTTTTTGTTAAGGGTAAAGGGAAAGTTAAGGGTGGATTTCATTTAGTTGAACAATTTTGGTAGAGTTTGACTTAAGGAACATCCCTGCCAAGTTTCATCAAGATTGGCCCACCGGTTTAGGAGAAGATGTTTAAAGAAATTAGGACGACGGACGACGGAAGCCGCACGACGGACGACTGACGACGGACGCCGGGAATGTACGATCACAATAGCTACCCTAGAGCAGTTCGTGCTCAAGTGAGCTAAAGAGTTGGAAAAGATAGTGAGCCACAAGTTGTTGATGACCATGATATCTCCAAGACAATAGATGAGTGAAAAATGTACCAATTACAAATATAAAAGAAATATAAAAGAAAGCTTCAATATAATAAAAATGATGATAGAATGGCGAGTAATAAAACAGAAAAAACAGTTCAAAGACGACAAAAACTCTTTAAGATGAGATGTAAAGGGCTGGGCCTTTTGGTAAAGGCTGTACTATGTTTTACTCATACCGAGGTCGAAAGGAATGTATAAGAAAATAAGGTGATGCTATCAAAGGAAAGAATTTTATGATCTGAATCGACTTTGAATCGTCTTAAATTTTTCAAGGTTGCAAGTAAAAACAGATTAAATTTTTACAATGTAGAAATAAAAAAAAATATATATATAATCGAATCTGGAAGTTGAGCCTGATGGGTAGCTAGCTAAAAGGTCTAACCTGGAGACAGAGGGAGAACATAAATAGACCCATGGGAGAAGCTAGAGACCAAGGAAAAACAATCACAGAAAAATGGGTTCTTCCAGTGTCAAACAACAAACAAAAAATTTACAATGATGAAAAAGAACAATCGAAAAAACAACTAAGAAGAAAGATTTTGGTGATGCTGAAATTGTAAAGGACTTCATTGACACTCTTGCCTTCATTCTATAAAACTCGTGTAATTGTTTGAAATTAAAGAGTCGTTGGCTCCTTAACCATGAAGTTCATTTAAAATTTGAGTTATAACACATAGTTTAAACCTTTTAAAATGTCTGTCAAGGGGGTCCAAATGACCCACTAAGAGAAAATTTTAAGGGTCAAATAAAAATATTTACATATTTTGGGGGACAAAAACACTGATTTCGGGGCAAAACACAAGCCTTGTTTCTATCAGATTTTTTCTATATATGAAGTTTGTTTGAACCCCACTAGATCACTTTTTGCCCACAAACGCATTTTCATGAAATATATTCGTAACCACTAGGTTATCCCTGATCTATGATATGGTGAACGTCGCGGTAGTTAAATATAGTAAAATATTTAGTAAATGGAGTTTGATAGCTTTGATATTAAACGGGCGTTTTATATGTTATATCGTTATATTACAAAATTCGGATCGTATCATAGTTGGAATATTACATTTCTGTCCATAGAAAAACAAAACTAATTAAACTCGTCATCTAAAACATACAAAAGCTCATCTGTTTGGACGACTCGTTTCGAATTCATTTGGTATTTCACGACCACACCTTCCAAATATTATTATATTATAGACGTCGCGCACGGTAATGCTTAAACATTTGAAATCGTACGTCTCCCGGCAAGTTCAATCTGCTTTTTCTTCCAAACCTGTAAGCCGATTTCTATGTTCTTCATACCAAATGAACAACAAGAAAGCATACTTTTAAAGAATATTTGTAAGGTTAACTGGAGGAAATCAAATTCTCGTTAAATTAAGTTTATTTGCCCCAAAAACTCTTAAACTACGTCTGTAAAACGTAAGAAATTATATGTTGGTGGATTCCTTTAGACCCTTAAAATGCGTAAAATAGTTCGTGAAAAATGTTGAGAATGTTTATATTTACGCGAAAAGGTTCATTTACTTACGATATGAACTAAGACGTCTATCAGAGGAATAAGAAACAATTGATAGAGATTTATTTAACAATTCAAAAGTTGTAAAACGTCAAATTTTAGCGAAAAATCGGCGTGAAATTTCACAAAGTTTTCTCAACAAACTATCAATAACTGATAAAATGTTGTGAAATTTTAAAATGAAAATATTATTTTTTCTAGTTTTCGATAATGTAGTCCAAAAAACTAATACTAAATATTGTAACAAAATTAAAAGTGAAAATCTGTGTGGACATAATTTCTACATTACGCGAATTTTATAGCCAGTTTTCAAAATGTTTCGTTGCAGCTTTTCATTATCAAAATGATTATCATTAATCATTTTATATTTTTGAAATATTTTTTTTTCAAACAATCATCTGGAAAAACTTCGTAAAGATACATTTGAAAATGTCAAAAAATATTAAGATTTTTTTGTGAGGACATACTTTTCAAAAACGTATTGTTACATTGCGCGCAGTCCTTTTTTGAGCAATCAATGACAAAATTATTAAAGCTGTTTGATGATTGATCCCTGCGGGAAAAAATATGTCTTATATTACTTATATAGCAATTTAAAATAAATACGCATGGCAAAATCAACATGCGATAAACAAGAAGCGCTTCAGAAAAGTACGTGGTGTAATAACTTCTAAATAGCAGATCGACGTTACAAAATGTTTTATATTGAGCCTATGCGTGACATTTCAGCAACTTGAAAAATGCGAAAGGCGCTAACAACCGACAACCCAGGCAGTCTAACAGTGTAATTGGAAGATTCACGATCGGTCTAAATATTCTTTTAAACGTCACCTTTCTTTAAGGTTCATGCAAAGTGTTTGAGATCAAACTTTAAGGGCACTTCATTTGCCAAGACAAAGCAGTATGTCCAGATATATTATATACCAAAATGAAGCTATATCTGAGCACAAGCAGTTGAGCAACATAAGACTGTTATAACTGCAGCGATATAGCCAAAACATTGTGGAAAAGGGTCATTTTGTAGAGAACAAGCAACTGCATGACTGTTGTAAAAAATATTTTAACAAAGTACAGTCTAAAGTACTATCCAGGTAGTACAACAGCCGTTGGTAAGAAATCGGGCCCAAAATGTAGTTAAGCAAGCAATTAATTTTGACTTATTTTATAAACACATATGTAATATATGTCATTCTAATTTTGTAAAAGGGGAAGTTCTGTGTAAGGTATGGTGTGTTATCACAACATAAATGGACATAAAAAGTTTATATACCTGTAAGGTTGTTTAGCAATATATCAACTTCTATTTCACAGAATGATAAATAATTTAGTTATTTATTAAAGATCATTGAAAAACTGTAATTTGAAATAAATCGCATAAAATAATTCACAATATTATGGTGTGATGTTGCACCATACCTAACATCTATTTTGAAAACAGACCAAACCGGTTTGACATGTATGTTGACAAAATAAATGGAAATTGATTGTTTCAAAAGAGCCTTTTGAGGTTGTAAAGCCTGTCCAAATGCATAGGCTGACCAGAGTCTTTGCTTTGCGCACTTGAGAATATGTTGGAAATGTCACGCACATGCCTTTTTTACATCTGGTATTAAATTTTTGCATTCCTTGAGTATAAAGAGGTTGCTTGTAACAAGCAATTTTGTTATCAAGTTCCGCAATATTTCCTGACGAGATATTTCTCTCTTTTTTTACAATCACATAAATACGTCTTCTTCAATTTCTTTGAATTTGGACTAATCCTAAAACAAACAAAAAAATATCAAGAGATTGGTGTATAGGTAATTAGCAACTCGGTCCTTTTCTGATATTATTACTATCCTTATTGTTGGTCTTTTTTTAAAGTTCAAAAAATAATTGTCCTCTTCTTTAAATATCGTGACTTTGAACTGATTAGTCGAAGTTATTTTAATTGGATAGAATGTCGTGTCTTCGTGACCCACCAGAAAAAAAGTATCCAAATTTTTCACATTGCTCAAAAAATCAACTTCTCCTTTCTAAATAAGCAAAGCACATTTGTTTTTTTGTTGTTGTTGTTGTTTTGATAGGGTTTTACGCCGCTTTCAACATAATTTCAGTGATATCGCGGCGGCTGGAGCACCTAACAATGAATCCCTGGTATTCCTCACCTAGTACTACCATCACATCTTTTCCTGGCATCCAGCTGCTTAACCTTAAATTGTACAAAGCACACGTCGAAAGCGAGCGTGATAGAAAAGACACTTTTTTATATTTTCATTGTAAATTGAAAATGACTTATTATTGTTATACAATCTTTAAAGAAATATATTTATAATTATTACAAATAAATGTAAAGAACGAATGACTTACGTCGCTCGTTGATCTGGTGACGTTGGAATGTTCTCTTTGATTTTTTTTAAACATATAACAATCTGGACACGGATGGCCCACGTCACTTCTCGAAGATGTTAATGACATGCATGTGATGTATAAAGATACCATCAGTATAGGTTCTAAGCGTTTGTTCCTCATCTTTGAATTCACTTTTATCTTCGCTTCAGTCACAATTTTACTTCAAGTCTTTGTCGAATGATGCAAATTACACTAATTTCTATTCCTTGATTTAAGGGGAGTGGGGAATCGCCATGGTGCAAACGGTTTCGATAAACGATGTATTTCAATCCATTATCAGACTCTCTTTGAAATTTAAACAGGTTCAATTTCAAAAAGTTGGATATAACAATTTTAAGTTTGGCGATTTTTTAAATGCCAAATTTAAAATTGTTATATCCAACTTCTTGAAGTTGGACCTCTCTATTTTTTTTTAAATTCTGATAATGTTTTTGGAAGCCTTTTTCTCTTGTTTGGGCGTTAAAGGCAGAGCTGTGTTGAAATGGCTTCGTTAACTTGTAATTTGACTTACAACCAGTATTGCAAAGAAAAAGAATACGGAAAATATTATATTATATACTTTAACACTTGTGAAACATTCTGATAAAATAAAGATATATCATGCATATTTCCATGACTTTTCTTTCTTACTGTCGTAATTCAAGGGTATTGGAAAATGTAAATTGTGGTCACTTTGAACAAATAATCAGTTAGTTTCTCTTGCGCAAAGGTTTGGCTTATCAAACGAAATATGCCCTGCGTTCAGGATAAAAACGTTAGCGAAGCGCTTTCGAAATGATACCTCGCTTTGCGCGTATGTGCACATGTAAAGCGGGTATCATCTCAAAGCGCTTGCGAAACGTTTTTACATCCTGAACACAGGGCATGTATTGCGACAGATGCTTTTTATGCAAAAATTGATCATGCTTAAATTAAAAAAAAACTTAAATGGAACATATAAAGTGCATAAACAAATATGTGACCCGTCACGCAAAAAAAAAGTTACCGTCTGGAAACTTTGTAAAATGTATATTTGAAAAAGAGAATGGTTTCAGCATTGGTGAACCAGAGGTCGCATTTCAAAAATTCTTTCACTGGAAGGTAAATTGAACATTCTAGATTCAGAAAATAATCCCATTGCGAAAAGTTTCAACCCTAGTCAGTCTGCGCAAACCGCGCAGTCTGACTAGGGTCGACACTTTACGCACTTTCCAGATGGTTCCTTTTCGAATGACGGGTCACATATAAAGAAGAAATCGGAAAGAGTTTGATTTCAAACAAGACTCATGATTACAGAAGGATTGATAAAGAATAACTGGGAAAGGGTTAAAGTTAAGAGAAGATGAAGAAAGAATAATGACAGAGTATCCTTAATAAATCCAATCAAATTTCCACAGTTGGTCTAACTGCGGTGTGACATATTTTTCTTGTCCAATACAAAAGGCTTTCAGTCCTTGTTTAAGAGATCGTTCCGCCACTCGAGTGCAATCAATACAACAGAATGTCTAGTGCTGCAGGGTGATTAAATCCATAACTACGACATCACGGTCTCTCTTAATAAGAGAAGATTTCCAAGGCCCTAAATGTCATGCGGGAAATTGCTTCTTGTTGATGAAAATGTAAACTTGCATATGGTATTTTACATCATTGGCGAAAAGAAGCGTTTGAGAGATAAATAGATTAAAAAAAGAGTCTGATTACTTTAATATGGAAACTTACTCACTTCAATTCCCAAAAAGTATAAAAACAACTGTAGAGAAATTTGCATACAAACAAAATGTAGCATAAATATCATGTCTTTGATATACATTTATAATCGAATCAAGCGATCATCACATTGAAAAAGTTGTTGAATTCTTTAGTCCTTTGCAGTATAAAACTTTTTTTTTCTTTTTCGGACTATAGAATTTAAATGATATTCAGATTTTAAATGCTTTAAGACTACGACTGTTTGTATATTGAAAAATGGCACTCAGTTGATGAAGCTGCACTGATTTCTGCAAGGGTCCTAAGTCTTAACCATGTTACTATTAACCGCTTGCACCGACTTTGTTCGTGTACGTAATTAAGGATTACGGTGCATGTGTGAGTTCAATTTCAGAATGTCGTGTAGACATTGTATGATATTATTTCGTATGTAATAAAATGAAATAAAATCGGACAGAAAAAACGGTCCGCTTCTTGAAGAGAAAATATGATTGCATTCGTATATTCCGTACATATTGTTTACTTAACTTCCGTCGCTAAAGCGATCTCGTTAAATGGAGTTTAAAAAAAATCGCAATTCTGTAACGTCATGTTTTCATGCTTAATCATCTACATTCTGTTATAAAAAAGATGAAATTTGTTAATTAAGTGATATGTTTTTTTATTCAACAAGTCAACTTTCAAGGTTTGCTCATTCAAACAACTTAAAAATGCAATTGCAGTCTGAAACAACAACGATGGTTTATGGTCGAATAGAGTTACGACTAGAAATTTGTGGCATTGTGAAAATACAAACTGTAAAAATTTATTCGTAAGATTTAATAAGGGATCAATGCATACATTCTATCTAAGAAATTTCCATTCTATTTTCTATTTTCTATGAAAGATAATATCATTATTATAAAAAAAAAGAGAAAGAGGCTAATCTGTGCTCAAGCAGAAAATTTCCCTTAAACTTTGAGTGTTCGTGAAAAGTCTTTTGAACCCAATTTCATATGTATGGTCAACCACACAACACGAGGAACCTCATCCCATACTTCTATGGCCAAAAACGAAAATGTTTGTTTCGTTCAAAACTAACTTATACGTGCTTATTGATTAAACTTGCCCATATTTGAACACATTATAGACTCAATTACTTCACAGGTATAGACTGGGTAATTGCCCCTAAATCTATCGATACTAGAAGTCTCTCAGACATCGAGCTACCAGTTTATTCACAGGTACTACTATAACCGGTGTAAAACTTTGACATAGGGGTCAGTACAAAACTGTTGTAAGTGCCTATACAATTATAGGCACTTACAATAGTATTGCGCTGACCCCTCGAAACACACTTTTACAAACCATCGTTTTCACTTATTTGTAGACTGAATGACTATATGTCAAAGCTGTTTGGCTTCTTTTCTTTTTTAGTTTCAGGCATAACACTTCATCATTTTTTAAATTTATTTCATCTTATCTGATCTTTAATTTCAAATTAAAATTTATTGAAGTCAATGTACTACAAGGACGTTCTAACGTGAAAAGTGGGATACCTTTTCTTAAACGCTGGGAAACGTTTCTTGTACAGTTGTCAACATCGTGAAATTGACCATGTGAATGAATTGGGAATGTTTTAGGAATGAAATTGAATTAGTGCGATGAATGAGTTTTGAGTGAAATTAAAGGGAGGTAATCCAACATCGCAAATTTTGTTCAGGATGAACAAAATTAGCTATAGTTATTACCTCCCTTCAACAAAGTATGCATATAAGTTCTATTAATAGCTTTCTTTTTCTTCAATAGTCAATCAGGCGCTTACAATTTCAACTTTGTCAGTAAAATCTTGATTTTTTCTAGCTATATTAATTTTGAATTAGTGATATTATCAGTTTTAGTAAATTTGGAGCGTTTTTGGATGGTTTGAGTGAGTGTTTGGAATGAATCATTGGAGCGAATAGCGAGTGAATTTGAATGGTTTTGATCTGAATGATTGTCAATTTCCTTATGTTTCTAACTGTATACTGGACGCGGGGCTGCTGTTACAGAAGGGAACTGATTGACAAGTTGAGTCACTGTGTCAAAGTTCGGTATAGAGACAGGCAAATTAGTCTCAAGAAAGTGTAAACAACCAGAGAAATTTGTTAGATAAACAAAATGTAGTGAGAAACATAATTAGCTGCGTCTGTGAAGAAAATATCTAGAAAGGAGATATTTAGTTTTAAGAGAAAACGAAATTATCGCACGTTGTAATGCAAGATTCAATTTGTAGAAAACAAGCAGGCTTATTAAACAGACGAACATGTAAAGTTTAACAAACATTCCGACAATAATTCTCGATTCAGTTGACAGGGAAAGATATGAAACGACAAAGAGTTAAGCTCAAACTATCATTGCAAATTCTTCCGATCTAATACACAAAGCACCACCCAATTATTAATTGTAAAGCGCAAATTAACTCTTTTCTTTTCATTTTATTTCTAACTTCGAGTCAAACTGAATCTATTGATATATTAAAGCATCAAATATCTCTCAATTATCATTTTTTTCAACGGTTAAAACAGTGCGACCTTTATTTTGTGGTATAGTTTATGCTCAGTCTCCTTAACTATTTCATTTATCCGTCATCTTTTGAATAATCGTGTCTTTAGATAGAAGAAATAATATGGCAAAGCGGTTGGCTAAACAAAAGATGTTTTTTTATCAAAATAATTTGAAGTTTTTTAAGAAGTCCGACAAAAGAAGCCCTTCGTTTTGAACTACAGATGTTAGCCGAACGTTTTGAAATCGTTGTCCTTTTGACAGGCAAGTAGACGCACAAATCGAATAAAAAAATTTAAACGTTTTCATCTCGAAAGCAGGAGTGTCTGGGTGTTTCATCCTGTAGTATTACACTGGTAGGACGGAGCCTTAGTATCGGGTCGTTGCATTTTTAGGTAAATAGTTTTTTATCTATAAATACTGTTTAACAGATATGCGCCATATTTTAAATCTGGTAGGTTGGTAACCAATTCCTCGTAACTTCAGCTTAAACAAGCTAAGTTACGAGGATTTGGTCACCAAACGATGAAATGTGTTCAATTTCGCTAAGTACGTTCGTTTCTTAGATTTAAAGATACAGTTATGTACACTCGTTCACAACAATCGTCTTCTAACTTTTGAAAGAATCCCAAATATTGAAAGGCAAAATGGCCGAATTACGTCACGGCTAATTCACGTCCTATCAGGTGAATAAAAACGCAGAATACAATTACCAAGAAAACGAGAAAACATACCTCGTCCGTTGATCTTTTCACGGTAGATGATTGTCGTTGTCTTATGTTAAACATATAACAATCCGCACATGGAGGGGTATATTCTGTTTTATAGGACACTATGTATTTAAACATCACTGACAACACTAGCAAAACTAACGATACATCCATTGTTATTGAGCCCCTGTTACACACCATTTTTGTCAACTATTGTTACCACTTAACTCTACCGAATGGTCCTTGGTATATCCATAACCATTTATTTGATGGACACTCAAGAAAGTCTCTAAGTTTCAACGTTTACCTTTCCAAGAAATATCCATATCTAATTCAGTAATAACGAATTTTTTGTTGTAGATGTTGATTTTTTGTTTCTTATTTAGGAATGGGCCTAAAATAATTGTTATTATGTTTGTTTATGTAGGTTCATATCTAGATAACACATTTACATTATTCACTCCTCTTTAATCATTCAGTCACACGATGCTAAACAAGAGCTGTCGGAGAACAGCAAAGCTCGATATTTTGAGTGCCGGACTGTAAACTAAACCAATGTCGATATTGGAATGATATCATAGTTTCTAAGTCGGAAAAGGGTTAAACTTCTATTGAATAATATATCAGAGAAATAAATCTCCGCTATAGCATTTTCAAAGTTTTAAAGCAAAATCTTTAATAGTTGAAATATAGATATTACAGATATTCACAAGTTGCACGTAAATCCGTAAACAAGAATTCTAAATTTCCACAATGAAATATCAGAGAAAAGAATCTTTGTATATAGGTTGATATTATTGTTAGAGAAGCAAGTAAAAAGTTTCCAAGCTATTACTCAAGTAGGAATGGACATATACCATACAAAGAAAAGTTGCACCTAATACCTAATAACCACAAATTTAAAATTCAAAATGGGTAAACGTTCCACTTGAATAATGAATCTTTGTCTATAGTTTGATATTATAGTCACAGAAGCAAATTGAAAAGTTTCAAAGCAAAAGCTTAGGTACAAACAAAGATATCACAGAAAGTCAACAGTTTTAAGTAAAAACTCGACCATGATTTGTAAGTCCGAAAAGTGTCAAAATTCCACTACATTTATTGTCAGAATGATTTGTCTTGGGGATGATATTATGTTCACAGAAGCAAATGAAAAATTAAAAAAATAGCTTGAGTACAAACTGAGATATTACAGACAGCCAACAGTTGCACGTTTAAACTTAACCAAATTTTTTTTAAGTCCGAAAAGGGTTAGAATTCCACTAAATTAAAAATCTCGCTGATGAATCATGGTCAAGGGGCAAATATTATGGTCACAGAATCATGTGCAAGTTTCAAAGCAATAGCTTTAGTACAAACAGAGATTTTACAAATAGTCACTAGATTCACGTAATAACTTAATCAAGATTTCTTAGTCCGAAAAAGGTTAAAATTCCACTAAATTAACTGCCAGACTCATTAACCTTTATCAATCGGTTGATAATATGGTTACAGAAGCATGTGCAAAATTTCAGAGCAATAGCATAAGTAGAAATAGAGATAAACAACAGTTGCATGTAAAACCTTAACCAAAGCATTACGTCAAAGCCGTGGGTAACGCCAACTCCCGGATGACTAATAATCGAGCTAAAAAAGCCCATTTTACAGAAGTTCGGTTACAATGGGATGTTTTTGCTTTCTCTACTTACGAACTTATTTCATTTTCGCGTCGATGTTTCCATGAATCAAGTCTGTTGTACGAGGAGTTAAATGCGGAATGTAAAATCCGAAGGCGGAGCCCGAGGATTTTGCTTTGCATATAACTCCTCCCCCCATTATACTTTATTCCTGGACACATCAACGCGAAAATAAAATTATAACAATTTTAACACGATCACAATTCTGAAATTAGTTTTATTACATTTTTTTTGTGTGTAACATAGGTTTATGATTTCCTTCTTAGATGTGACTAATAGATTTAACTGCTGCAATTTCAATACCAAATGTGTTCAGACGAGACATTTAATCTTTCAATCAGACAACGTCATTTAAGACAACAAAATGCTTATTTTAAAACCTAGTAAAGCTTTCTACACATGTCTTGCGAAAAGCTCCGACGAAATGAGGTTAATTTTTCATCTACGGATTGCGTGAAAATTGTCCTGTCTGTCAAGCACGGATTTAGCCGTGTTTTCTGGATTAAAATTTTCGCAAAATGTTTACGCAATGATGGCCCGCATTGCACGTATACATGGGTGCAAAGCGGGGTATCATTCAAAAACGTTCGCAAACGATTACACATTCTGATCGTATAGCAGAATTATTTCTCACGATTGTACGTACTTACAAAACCTTAAATAATGATCTGATTTGCAATTAATTCTAGATGTGAACACATATGTTGTTGGAATTAAAAAAGTTCAACAAATGATACTAACGCATAATTGAGCATGTGCGCGACATTTCCAACAATTTCTAATGAGCGCATAGCTTCTGGTCAGCCTGTGCAGCTGCACAGTCTGACCAAAGTCTTCACTTTGCACTATGTATAGATATGGTCTTTATCGCTCCTCAGGCGGTCAGCAAATATTCTTATTTCATAGTGTCGTTGTCTAATCTACTCAATGTGTGTGCCTTGCGTACGTGTGAATAGTTGGAAATGTCACATATTTGCTCAATTAGTTGGAAATGTCACACACATGCTCAATTAGATATTGTGAAGCAGACCATAATTTCAAAAAAAAAATAAAAAAAACTTGTTATAAGCAATTTCTCTCCTTTTTTTGCACTTTGATTTCCACCAATAAAATGTACCCTTGATGGGAAAATCCTATTTTTTCTGGTAAAAGTAAATTCGGTAAATACTGCATTTCATCTCCGAAAATATTTTTAATTGATGAATCTATAATCCACGAATAAACAGTAAGGTGATTTGATTTCTGAATCGTTCCGGAAATTTTTTTCTTATCTCTTAAAAAATTCAGGGGACCGCTCTCAACACTCTGCATAAGGAAATGGAGGTCAGGGGCAATTCCAACAATATCATATGTCAACACAACGCAAATATTAAAGAACTAAAACATTCCAGTAGTATTAAGATTTAAGATTATTTGAAGTCCCAACGACATTGCAGTTATAAGCTATCTCTTCAAATCGTGAAGTGAAGACTTTGACCAGCTTACACATTAAGGTAGTGGAACCGTAATAGTCCCGCAAAATTACGGAACTCATGGACTTTCACAATGTTGACTGAGTTTTCCTAATGAAAATCATTAGGAAACCTTCGTTAACACTGTTAAAGTTCATTACTTTCGAAACGTTGCAAAACTATTGCGGGTCCACAACCTTAGTAAGCGAAACTTGTGGAAATGCCAAACGCTTGCTAAAATAAAAAAAAAAAAAACTCATGTAGGCCTACGATCAAATAGCCGTCCAATATCTTGAACCAAGCGATATTTTCATATTATTCGTCTTTTTTTTTTTTTTTTTTTTTAATAAAACGCCATTTTCAATACTCCTCGAATGAGTTTTGACTGAAATCAAACGGAGGTGATAGAATATCGCTTATTTCGTTCAAGTGAACGAAATTTGTGATCTTTTATTTCCTCCCTAAAATAATATCCTAATAAAGCGCCGACATTCAAGATTTATGTTATTTGATAAATTAAAGCACGACACAGCATTTATTGGTATAAATCCATTCTACACTGTTTTAAATTTCTCAAAATATCAAGCCATCACTAAACAAATGAGCTGAACCTTTTTTCCCCAAATCAATTGATTCCTACAAACATTCCTAAAAACACAATAAATCTGTCTGTGAGAAACTAATTAAAGACTCGAGAAGATAGAGTGGTTTAAAACACCACCACAGGTACCCACTTGTGAGACCTATACAAGGCAGTTGGAATCGTTCCGCTACTAGTTCTCTGATCAATAGTATTTACCCCCAGGGATGATTGATTCCGTAATGACTTTACCACAAATGCTATTAAATACTTTTTGTCAGAAATAATTTAGTCGGGTTAAGATATCACTCAACTCATTGAACTTTTCTCATGGGTGTGTGGTATTATGACAAAATGTCAGTTTCTGAGAGATACAATTTTGAAGGAACGGATCGTGGTTTTTAGTGATTAAACTAGAGTAGAAAAATATAAAATACCAAATTTTTCACAGGACATGTAATACAGTTAAGAAAATCGTCACTGAAATTGACTAAGTAAATGAATACAGTGATTTCGAAATAAATTGAATGAGTTGAATTAGTGAGTTCGATTAAAATTCAATGGAGAAAAAAAATATCGCCTATTTCACGAAATATGTAATATTGAATTACCTCCGATTAATTAAATTCTATGAATCGGTGTTTATTTAGATTTTAATTTCTTAATAAACTAATCAGAAAATTCCAAATCCGTACAAGACAATGAAATTATTAATGAATTAGGTCCTTTTTGAATAAACAAGCTTAACACTATTTTCAAAAACCAACCGATTCCTACAAGTTCTAAAAACACAATAAATCTGTCTGTGAGAAACTAATTAAAGACTCGAGAAGATAGAGTGGTTTACAACACCACCACAGGTACCCACTTGTGAGACCTATACAAGGCAGTTGGAATCGTTCCGCTACTAGTTCTCTGATCAATAGTATTTACCCCCGGGGATGATTGATTCCGTAATGACTTTACCACAAATGCTATTAAATACTTTTTGTCAGAGATGATTTAGTCGGGTTAAGATATCACTCAACTCATTGAACTTTTCTCTCGGGTTTGTGGTTTTATGACAAAATGTCAGTTTCTGAGAGATATAATTTTGAAGGAACGGATCGTGGTTTTTAGTGATTAAACTAGAGTAGAAAAATATACCATACCAAATTTTTCACAGGACATATAATACAGTTAAGAAAATCGTCACTGAAATTGACTAAGTAAATGAATACGGTGATTTCGAAATGAATTGAATGAGTTGAATTAGTGAGTTCGATTAAAATTAAATGGAGGAAATACAATATCGCCTATTTCGTTCAAATGAACGAAATATGCAATATTGAATTACCTCCGATTAATTAAATTCTACGAATTGGTGTTTATTTAGATTTTTATTTCTTAATAAACTAATCAGAAAATTCCAAATCCGTACAAGACAATGAAATTATTAATGAATTAGGTCCTTTTTGAATAAACAAGCTTAACACTATTTTCAAAAACCAACCGATTCCTACAAACATTCCTAAAAACACAATAAATCTGTATGTGAGAAACTAATTAAAGACTCGAGAAGATAGAGTGGTTTAAAACACCACCACAGGTACCCACTTGTGAGACCTATACAAGGCAGTTGGAATCGTTCCGCTACTAGTTCGCTGATCAATAGTATTTACCCCCAGGGATGATTGATTCCGTAATGACTTTACCACAAATGCTATTAAATACTTTTTGTCAGAGATGATTTAGTCGGGTTAAGATAACACTCAACTCATTGAACTTTTCTCTTGGGTATTTGGTTCTATAGTAACCGTTATTTTCTGCCTTGTTAATGGTGGTCAAAATATCCAAAAAATACACTCTGCCAACCTCTCACACAACATGTGAACATAGTCTTGGTGAATGAATTTGAAATGTTTCAGAATAATTTGAATAAATAGGGCGAATGAGTTTTAAATGAAGTTAAATGGAGATTTTGACGTAACGCAAGGTACTGGTGACACTTACAAAAACGTCGAGAATTTTAGCTTATATTTGCGATAACAAATCTTAATTTTCGACGGAAGTTAATTTGATATACACCAAACTCTGCACCAAATAACAATCTACCTGATTATTTGATAGGATCCGTATTATATCGAATGTTTACACGTGATTTTGTCTTCTTAACGTCAAAAAATGGTGTAAAATGACGTGTCCTGCGTTACACTTTTCTCCGGTCGTGGTTCTGTTGTTTTAATTACCTGGTTGTTAACAATCTTATTGATTTTGTATCTTGACGAAGAAAAAGCGTTTTCAGTTTCGTCAATGATATGTTTAAACGTAATGATTAAATTAAACGAAGAATGCACGGGTAATAAATCAAAACGACGATGTTAAGGCTATCAGACACTCGAATAAGTAAAAGTAACGAAACCCATAACCTCCCTTAAAAAAGTTTATCCCTTCCCTTATTTTTCATATTAAAGATTCGTGCGTTTTGATATTCTATCATTATTATTATTTTTTCTTAAATCATATTGCAATAGAATGAACATTTGAAACTTTAACATGCGGTGTAATTATGCGGTGTCATGGGAGAAGGGGCCTTTAAGTAAATTTCCTTATCAACACAACTCCTCCTTCATTTATAGACATATTTTTATGAAACTTTTTTTTCTGGTTATATTGTTGAATAGCACAGTCAATACTAGGTTTTTTAAGAGTCAGTAGAGCGGTCTTGGGCCCTTGATGGCATCTTGTTGTATTAAAGATTACATTTACTCTATAGATTAGACTAATGTAAATAAAATTATTTTTGGAAGTGTCGGTAAGAAGCACTGCGAGAATACAAAATTTTCGAAAAATGTCCAGTCATATTTTGACGTTGAAAATAAAGAAATGACACTTTTCTCCTAATTTCTTTTAATCCTTAAGGAAGAAATGGACACATGACGTCATACTTTCCGCCAAATGAACTTTTTTTCTTGTTCACATATGTTCTAGATTAACATTGTTTAGTCGAATGTCAAAATTTCAATGTACCTTTCCAAGCTCGTTTAACGGCCATCTTTCTGTGAAACGTTTATATTCGTTTTAGGTCTAGTATAAACCCGGTACCAGCTGATAGCTATAAAACACATACATATTAATAGACCTTATACACGCACACAATAGCTGTTGCAAAGGAAATTTTCTCTTTGATCAATTGCATTTGCATAATGTGCCTTTAAAATTAAAAAATGCAGTATTTTTTATGGGAGATGCCACAAAAAAAACTATTTTTTGGAGAAAAAAAATGATAAACCAATGATTTTTTCTTATTTTCCTATATGTTTAAAAACCATATTTTTCCTTTATTTTGTAAAAAATCAGCATGCCCTTCCATGCAAATAAGAAAGTTTTTCATTATTTATAGTGACCCCTCCTAATTGAATGCCACCTATAACATATTCTTCAATGATCTAGTCATTCATTTGATATCAAATGTTGAAAAGAAGTTACTTTATGAAATTTTACCATTATATTTTAAGTCATTTCCATAGGTAGAATTTTTTTTGAAAAGCGGTCTTTTTAAAACAATGCGCAAAAAGAGCCGTAAAATAATCGAATTATCTTTTTTTTCTGAAACTCTAAAATTATTTTTGTCCTTAACCATTTGCTTGAATTCAATAAAACTTGGCAATAGTGTTCTTTGAGTGACCCATTTCATTTATTGTTAAAGTCATTTCGATTGACCCCAGATAAAGGGCATGGCAGGGTTTGGCAAATGTTCACTATAAAATATTTAAAATAATTGTTTTCCAAAACAATAGTGCCAATATAAATGAAAAATGGCATGAGTGTTTCTTTGGTGATTCTTTTCTTCTGCCTTGGCTTAATTTCACTTTATCAAGAGCACCGCAAGCAGGTGCAAACGCTTGGCTGTTTTTATTTCTTAGGCAAATGCAAATATATGAACTTGGTACCTACAGAAAGGTCTTGGCCCAAGCAATGATTATGTGAAATATGATGCACTTTGATTGACCATTCAAAAGTTATGACCAAGGTTAAATTTTTTTAAGAAATTTGACCTTGAAAAATTACCTTCAGAAAGGTCTTGTCCAAAGCAATGCTCTTGTGAAATATTAAGGCTCTATGACTTACCATTCAAAAGTTATGACCAAGGTTAATTTTTTTAAAAATTTGACCTTGAACAAGATGTGTTTGTGAAACACCAATGCCCCCGGAACGGCATTTTTTTTCAAAGTTTGACCTTGACAGATGACCTTGACCTTGTCACATGACCTTGACTTTGGTACCAGCGGATGCGGATCATTGAGATCTATCATCATGCCAAATATTAGCTTTGTATCTTGAATAGGCTTGAAGATATTGGCAAGGTTAAGTTTTCGGGTTAAGTTTTCAGACAGACGGACGGACAGACAGACGGACAGACAGACAGACAGACGGACACGAGTAAAACAATATGCCCCCGATATCTCGATACGGGGGCATAAAAATTACCTTGACCTTGAATGATGACCTTGATCTTGGTACCCACAGAAAGGTCTAATCCCAAGCAATGATCATGTGAAATATGAAGGCTCTATCACTTACCATTCAAGAGTTATGAGCAAGGTTAAAGTTTGTCACCCCAATGCCAACATCAAAGCCAATGCAAACGATGCCAAGGTGATCATAACACCTCAGTTTTTTTTTCGTAAACAGCCTAGCTAAAATGTTCTCTTCCCGACCTCCCCCCCCCATTCATTGGCGTTGCTGATCAATCAAGACATTTCTATTTCATAAACAAGGTGCCAAATTGTCACAAGATACGCCCGTCACACTGCTTAGTATTAACTGGGGGTTTGAATAGAACTGAGGATATTTTGAATGAATATTTTTTGCATCCATGAAGTTTCATGATCCTAGCTATTAAACTTTTAGAGATATACCCTGGACAAGATTCTTGTATGAAAAACAACAATGGGCAATAACTCAAAAAATAGGCCAGGTAGAATAATGGTTCTTGTACAATGCACTCCCCCTTGGTGAGATCTATACAAACATGAAGTTTCATGATCCTAGCTATTATACTTTTAGAGATATACTCCGGACAAGATTCAAGTCAGAAAAACAACAAAGGGCAATAACTCAAAAAATAGGCCAGGTAGAGTTATGGTTCTTGTGCACTGCACTCCGCAATGATGAGATCTATACACCTATGAAGTTTCATGATCCTAGCTTTTATACTTTAAGAGATATACTCCGGACAAGATTCAAGTCTGAAAAACAACAAAGGGCAATAACTCAAAAAATAGGCCAGGTAGAGTTGTGGTTCTTGTGCACTGCACTCCCCCTTGATGAGATCTATACACCCATGAAGTTTCATTATCCTAGCTATTATACTTTTAGAGATATACTCCGGACAAGATTCAAGTCAGAAAAACAACAAAGGGCAATAACTCAAAAAATAGGCCAGGTAGAGTTATGGTTCTTGTACACTGCACTCCCCCTTGGTGAGATCTATACACCCATGAAGTTTCATGATCCTAGCTATTATACTTTTAGAGATATACTCCGGACAAGATTCAAGTCTGAAAAACAACAAAGGGCAATAACTCAAAAAATAGGCCAGGTAGAGTTATGGTTCTTGTGCACTGCACTCCGCAATGATGAGATCTATACACCTATGAAGTTTCATGATCCTAGCTTTTATACTTTAAGAGATATACTCCGGACAAGATTCAAGTCTGAAAAACAACAAAGGGCAATAACTCAAAAAATAGGCCAGGTAGAGTTGTGGTTCTTGTGCACTGCACTCCCCCTTTATGAGATCTATACACCCATGAAGTTTCATGATCCTAGCTATAATACTTTTAGAGATATACTCCGGACAAGATTCAAGTCTGAAAAACAACAAAGGGCAATAACTCAAAAAATAGGCCAGGTAGAGTTATGGTTCTTGTGCACTGCACTCCGCAATGATGAGAAGAATATAATTGCCAAGTTTGAAGTCCATCGGACTTCAAGTGACAGAGTTATGCTCCGGACAAAGAAGTGGACGCCGCCGGACGCCCGGACGCCGGACGCCGGACATCACGGGTGATCCCATAATACGTCCCGTCTTCGACGGGCGTATAAAAAGAACTTTTCCTATTTAGAATACATTATTAAATATATTTTGAAAAACAGCTTTCCATAACAGGTTAAGCCTACACTATAATCGACTTTTCTGTCTATATTTTGGCTTCCTCACATATTTCCTTTTAAACTTTCACTTCTGAATGATTTTCTCATTGATGAATTGGTTTAATCGATTTGAATGAGATTGGCAATTATGTTGAACTTTTTCAGAGCGTTCTTGAACGCTTTTGGAGTGTTATGACTTATTTGAGAAAAAGAGGGAATGAAAATGGTGTTGAAAAAGAGTTAACCAAGTTTACAATGTCACAGGATATAAACATTCTCTTTACCTTTGATTTAACATTTTGGTCGGGGATATGCTGTATTTTGTGGCACTATGCCATTACAGAATCTTCAGGGGGAAAAAGAAGTTACAGATGAAACAAGAAAAATTAGAAAAATTTAACTGGCACTTCAAGGCCTTTTTTGCTAGACAGGTCTGGGCATACTTAATAATTATGGAAAATGGAATTTTTAACAAAACTAAGAATACTTGTCCATGGGCAACACTTTTCGAACCCCCCTAATGTGTAACCTTGAAATTCGACCTTGCTCTTCAATCTTTAGCCATAACTACTTTATCTGGCAAATCTACACATTGAGGGGAACATATGTGTCATATTATTTCTAAAGCAAACCTTAATTGTAAGAGAAATACTCTGCACAAATTCGGCTGGGCAGACTGACTGACTTAGCAAGGGATTTCTCACTAAAGCACATACAGGCACTTGTTGTAGTAACGCTGTCTCCAAATAAAAGTTACTCACTAGCAAAAGGGACATTGGGCGTGCCTGAACAATCTGCCAATGTCACAAGTACTCATCACGGTGAATAACATTGCCTGGTTAATTTGAAATCAAACAAGATGTGTTCGAGAAACACAATGCCCCCGTTACAGCATTTTTTTTCAAAATGTTGACCTTGACAGATGACCTTGACCTTTAAGCTTGATCTTGAACTTGATACCTATGGATGAACATCAGTAAGATCTTTCATCGTGCCAACTATAAGACAGGGTATCTATAATAAGCTTGAATAAACTGAACAATGAAAGTTTTTTGGTTATGTTTTAAAGAAGTTTGACCTTGAGATATGACCTAGACCTTGTCACATGACCTTGACTTTAGAACCAGCAGATGTGGATCATTGAGATCTATCATCATGCCAATTATTAGCCTTGTATCTTGAATTAGCTTGAAGATATTGTCAATGTTAAGTTCTTTGGGTAAGTTTTGGGGTTATTTGACCTTGAGAGATGACCTTGACTTTGTCACATGACCTTGACTTTGGTATCAGCAGATGCGGATCATTGAGATCTATGATCATCTCAAATATGAGCCTTGTATCTTGAATAGGCTTGAAGATATTGGCATTGTTAAGTTGTTTTTTTTTTTAGTTATTTGACCTTGACAGATGACCTTGACCTTGTCACATGACATTGACTTTGGTATCAGCAATGGGGATCAATGAGATCTATCATCATACAAAATATTAGCCTTGTATCTTGAAAAGGCTTGAAAATATTGGCAATTTTAAGTTTTTTGGTTAACTTTTTGAGTTATTTGACCTTGAGAGATGACCTTGACCTTGTTACATGACCTTGACTTTGGTATCAGCAGATGTGGATTATTGAGATCTATCATCATGCCAAATATGAGATATTGGCAATGTTAAGTTTGGTTAACTTTTGCAGACATATGGACGGACAGAATGACAGACGGACAACGGTAAAACAATATGCCCTCGATCTTTCGATACTGGGGCATAAAAATGTAGAAGATATGCTCCAAAATTTATCTTCTGACCTTGCACAATGACCTTTTCCTTTTGGATATATCCCAATTAGCTCTTTGCATGAACCAATAATTCACCAAGGAAAATATCTTTCCATAGTCATTTTGAAATCCATTCTTAAAAGTAGGATATATGCTCCAGACAAGACCATTTTTATCTAATTTTATAGTTTGACCGTGAGTTTTACCTTCGGTGAGTCAAGCTAATAACATCAGCACCGCTTTTGCCAACACTTGGCTGCAGTTGCTGGATAATGCAAATGATGGTCTTGATAGCTCTTGTGATGATAGACACAAATACCAAGTCTCATGTAAAGAGGTATGACCAAGGTTAAAGTCTGTCATGCAAACGCCTACACCAACAACAACGCCACAGTGATGATAATGCTTCAGAATTTCTCAGAAAAAGGCCAAGCTAAAAAGAAGAAAATTAAATAATCATTTTGACATCAATGTTATTTAATAGTGAAATATAACAATATTATTGTGAACAAAACAATGTAAAACAAGAGCTTCGCAGAGCGGCGCATATACGCCCGAAGGGGCTTGTCAGTAACCTTGGCTTGTCAGTAACATGAGCTTGAATGATAGCTAAAAATATTGCAAACAGACAGACAGACAACTGGTGCCAAAACATTTAAATATCAAAATATATTTAGTCCTAAGCACAAAAAGACAACCTACAGAGTCATTATGGCAAGTTTCCTTTCATCATTCCCATCCATAATGTAGGAGAAAATGAGCCGACAAGAAATTTTGTTTTTCATCAACTCAAGGGCAGATAATCCAAGATAACTCTAGAATAACTGGAGCATTTTGAATTGAAAAGTCTTATGCAAAACTAGACATCATAGAGAGTAATTGTGTCTAGTTTCAGCTCATTTGAATTGATAGTTAAGGAGGAGTTGCAGACAAAATACAGTGATTTTCGTCTAATTCAAGGGCAGATAATTCAAGATTTCTCCTGATTGACTGGTGCGATTTGAATTTCAAAGGTCTTATGCACAACTAGACATCATAGGGAGTAAATGTGTCTAGTTTCAGCTCATTCCCATTGATAGTTTAGGAGGAGTTGCGCACACAAAATACAGTGATTTTGGTTATAGTAAAGGGCAGATAATTCAAGACTTCTCAGGAATGACGGGAGCAATTTGAATTTCAAAGGTCTTATGCACAACTAGACATCAAAGAGAGTAATTGTGTGTAGTTTCAGCTTATTCCCATTGATAGTTTAGGAGGAGTCGCGCACACAAAAAACAGTGATTTTGGTTATAGTAAAGGGCAGATAATCCAAGATTTCTCAGGCATGACTGGAGCGATTTGAATTTCAAAGGTCTTATGCACAACTAGACATCATAGGGAGTAATTGTGTGTAGTTTCAACTTATTCCCATTGATAGTTTAGGAGGAGTCGCGCACACAAAAAAATGCTAACGGACGGACAGACAGACAGACGGACAGACTGACAGACGACCTAGGCCATAACATAATACGACCCTTCGGGCGTATAAAAATGCTGTGACTTGTGATTTTAGTGCAATAAATGAAGTTTATCACTGTACATTGTCTGAATTCTACGTCCCTTAGAATTAAACATGAAGAAAATATAGTAGAAATGAGAAAAGGGATAGTAACAAGCAAATTCTACTATTCAACAATATTTTCTGCCACAAAAAAAGATTAAATCTTTCCAAAATGTGACATACCTTTTCTTTTGTCTGCAACCCCTTTCAATCTAGTCCAATCTAACTTCCACAATTGTTAATGGGTGTTTAAATGAATTAAAAAATTCAAGTCTTGCAAACATACAGCTTTGTGAAACCAGTCTTAAATATGGCCAAATTTCGACCAATTTTTTAATGGCAAATGTATGTCTGACATAACGGATTTCATGTTTTTGACAATAACTCTGGGAAAGAAATTTCTTCCTTTTTTTCTTTTTTTTTCAAAAACTTTAACTATCAATCTTAGTTTTCCAAAAGCTTTTAATCAATTCAATTTTATTTAAGTTATTCATGTATTAATAAGTTTTATTATTACCCTTGAAAATAACTGTCATATCAACATACTTTTTCAAGTTTATAAACCTTAGTAAAATTTAACATAAATAAATATTATTCAAATGGTTATCACAGATAAATATTCCTTAGTTGGTTTGTTAAATGGATTTTCTTTGGTCCTCCAATCAAATTGTCCTTCCATGTAACATCATTTACTTTTTTTCTGGCTTTTCTGGGGCTGCAAAGACAGAGATAATACAATCATATGACAATACATAATGTCCATCGGGTTCCATTAGTTAGTTTAATGTTTGGTAATATTTGAGACTGATTGAAAGTGCGAAAACAAAGGTGGGTATCCCTTAATTTTTTGAAAGATAAAGAAATACAGAAGAAATGGACAAATTGACATCCTAGTACCACAAGTTGGGAAGTGCTACTAAAACGTCATTATATAAACCTCATTAAAATATTAACTCAACAATGCGTCTGTCAGAAATGAAGGCCAGCCTGAAAATTAACTAACACACAATTTACAAGTTGGAAATGTCAAGTACATTTACATACATTCCTTTTATATATAACCTTGAGCCTGGAAAGTTTCATAAGTCTTAAACATAGATGAAAAGACCCTAATTAGTAACTAAGATTCTTCTCAAATGATGTATTTCAGACAGACCTGAAATTAAATACCTTCAGGTGTATATCATAAGCACAAGAATATAAAACCATTTAAAAGAAATTATGAAGCCATGAAAGTCGGCCCATTAAGGAGGAGAGCATATGAGACTATTAAGGCTTAACAATACAACCATTTAAGTAAAGAAATGAAAATAAATCAGTATAAAATCAATCAAACCATGCACACATTTCAGAAACAAGCGTAATGTTGACCCTCAGTCACTCACCTGAGAAAATAGCTCTTTTACCTAGACCTGTATAAGCAACCCCAAAAAAGGGAGTTTCACATATTCAATCAGATCAGCTCCGTTAAATAAAACTATTCCTATATAATTTGGTGGAAATTGGAAAATGATTTCACTATTGTGATGACTTTTACAGATTTCCAAATTGATCTGAGATCTACCCCCTCTCTCTCAGTGCTCTGTCCCTGGTAGTCTAAGATTAATTGCTTCATGAATGTTCATAAAGGATATGAACTGATGATCCATACCAAATATAAAGGTTGTCAGCCTTATAATTTGCATAAAGAAACATATAAACTCTGACATAGCCTTGAGACCTACACCATCCATTTGGTACTCTGCCCCTGGTAGCCCAAAAGCTATGATTTTATCTATTTTATTTTTATTCATAAAGGTATATGAATTGATGATTTAACCAAACACAAAGGCTGTTAGCCATCTAGTTCAGTAGAAGAATTTTAAAGACTTTTTTATAAATAACCAATTGGTCCTATCCCCTCCCCCTATGCTCTTCCCCTGATTGCCCAATGCTGATGATTTTATCTTTTTTCCTAAATGTCTCATAATCTATACCAACATACAGGCTGTTCAGGAGTTAAGTTGATGAAGAAATTTTAAGATGATAAAATAGTAGCCTGAGTACTACCCTCTCACCCTGTTGCCACGCACCTGTTTGCCAAACAATCATGATTTTCACTATTTACATTATAAAGGTTAATGAACTGATGATTCGTGCTAAATATACAGGCTATTGTGGACCTGGTTAAGTCTTAAGAGAAGAATAATTTTGAAGATGTCTATTTCAATCAGTGTCCTACCCAGTTCCCCCCTGTGCTCTGCCCCTGGTGGCCAACCAGTCATGATTTTAGCTATTTTGATAAAGATCTATAAGCTTATAATCCATGAAAAATTTTAAGGCTGTAGGGATCCAGGTTCATAAGAAGAAGAGATTTCTAAATTGACTTGAGTCCTACCCCCTCCCCCTGGGGCTCTGCCCCTGCATGTCCAACCGTCATAATTTTAATGATTTTGATAAAGGTCTATGAGTTGAAAATCTATGCCAAATTTCAAGCCTATAAAGATCCTGATTCAGAAGATGAAGATATTTTTAAAGATTTCTAAATTGATCAGAGACCTTCCCCTTCCCCCTTGGTGCTCTGACCCTTATGTCTGTATACTTATGATTTTAGCTATTTTTATAAAGGTCTGTAAGCTGATGATCCATGCCAATTTTAAAAGCTGTAGGGCTCCTGGTTCAGAAGAGGAAGAATTTTGAAATTAGCTTATTTGATCCAAATCCTACCCCCTTTGCCCTGGTTCTCTGATTTGAATTCTTTAACTATTTTGGAAGAGAACCACCCAAGGAACATTGCTGTAAATCAGCCCAGTAGTTTTAGAGATGTTGTTTGAAAATTGTTGGGGGACTGACGGACACAGGGTAGATGAAGGGTGATCACAATAGCTCACATGAGCACTTTGTGCTCAGGTGACCAAAAAACAAGGAAACGATAACATAACAACTTGCATCAACTTTGAGCATGCAAAAATTACAAAATGAGCCTTTGTGTGAGATTTTCAACAATTTGAAACATGCACAAGGGGCAAATAAACAGCAGCATAGCCAGAAATACAGAATATTAAGAAGATTCACTGTCTGTCTAGCTGAACATATGTTTCTTTTCATCTATAAACAAGCTCAAATGGCTCTAAACTTTCAGTGATTATTAGATTTTGTTGATACAAATGTTGAAGGTTTTTATTCAGAAACATGCAAAAACAATTAACACAATGCAAGCTATCATATCCCAGCAGTTATCTCAGCAGTTATCTGATTAGCATGAGCACTTTATACTTTAAATCAAACACAAGACTTTTTAGAGAACCTCTGCTTATAAATGATATTACATTGGTATTTGGTCAAGAAAGTTCTTTTGATCGAGCAGGAAAACACATGCCACTTAGTATTTGTTTCAGAGCTCAAACAAAGAGAAAACAACAACTTTTTTATAAAGAGAAAATTTAAACACATTGTTGTTGTAACTAGGACCTTAAGTATTTTTGTGCTTTAAAGCTTCTTACTAACTAGCATATAATTCATGATGTTTCAAATTTCATGTTGCAAAAAAATTTGAATGTCAAATTACTTCCTCTGACAGAGAGCTCTGTTTGTTTATCACAATGTTGATCAAAGCAATAATGTAAAACTATTCTAAGTACTTCATGTATCAGTGAATTGTCATTTAAAACAAAGACCATTTATTTTTTTTTTCAAATAAACACGTAATTTAAAGACTGGTTACAGTACAGGACAACCAGAAGTCACATTCCAAAACTTATTTCAAATGAAGGTTAAGGTAGAGAACCCTTAATAGTCCCAAAACGTTACAATAGTCACAAACTTTAACAGTGTAAACTGAGGTTTCCTCATGATTTCATTATCATGATCATGTGTTCCAAAATGTTGCAGAACTATTACCAATCATTCAAGATTCAGAAAATAATCAAAGTGCAAAAAGTTCCAACCCTGAGTCAGTCTGTGTAGTCCACCCAGTCAATCGGGAATGCTTTGCAATTTTACAGAATAGATCTTGGGAATAATATGGGTGCAGATATAAAGCCTGTCATATCACACGTGGGTTTGTATGATGTCACAAATATAAACAATTCCAATAGATATGATATTGAATAAACTAAATCAACGAAAAAATAATTGGGCATATTATAATGTGATAACAAAATGCAGTGTTTTACTGCGATTTGTAATCAAATTTTAATATATATCATATGGATCTCTATACACAATCAGAAAGAATGAACAAAATGTAATTTCCTTCAAGCGTATAAAATATACTAAGTTCTATGAGAAGCTGAATAACCTAAAAATCAACCCAAAATTACTGTACTTATATCTGAGGTACTTTTCAGTTTACGGAAAAGTCTGAGGTGTATTCCAAATGCCACCCAGTTTGACTAGGGTCAACACAACTTTTTTGGCTGATGGATCACAGTTTATATTAAGTACTTAGAAAAGTCTTGCACTAACTTTTGGAAAAACATCTTTTCTTACCTGTTCCTCACCTAAAATAATATTTCACCATTTTATTTATGAGATTACTTATGTTAACCACTAGACTGCTGAATTTTATTTTTATTTTAATAAACAATAATATAAGTCAAGTTTGGGGAATTTAACCTGTCTAGCTATAGGTCTTCCCACAAAAATTAGGTAGAATTGGACAGTATTAACTGAGATTAGACAGCACATCTGCACAGGCTGATCAGTTAGTTACATTGTAAAATTGACATTCATCTCAGTCAAACCCATTCTACATTGCTCACATTTAGCATTCCATTCATTCATTCCAGACACTTGCTCAAACCACTAAAAAACGCTCAAAATGACTAAAAAAGATCAAATGAACAGCTACATTCAAAATAAATAGAAAAAAATGTGATTTTACTAACATAATTAAAATTATAAGCCTCTGATTGGTTCTTGAAGTAATAGGCTCAACTATATAATATGAAAAATAAGTCATCATACTCTACCATAGGGGTTTCAACCATTCTTAAATATTACAAAATCCAACAAGTTTTTTTCTAAAGCCAATCCTGTGTTACGAGGGTGGATAAAAAAATACGTGGACTTTTACTATAACTTTGGTATTTCCCAACGGTAATCGATGCAATTTTGTACATGTCTCAAATCATTTAATGTTGACAAAATATCAAATTCACAAGAGTCTGCTATGACTCTGACGTAAATAATCCAACATTTGATATACCTGGGAAGGTGCTACCGACGCAGCCCATTTTGTAATGTTACTTCCTAATGTTACTACCCGTAATTGTCCCCTCAATTTGGACCAAACACGTCCAATTTTCGCCTAATTACGTGTTGACGTTATGAGTTAGGATATTCAAAAAGTGAAGCATAATCCATTCACTTTTTTCGAATTTAAAGACAGTAAACTAAGGGCACATGTCAATTTTTGAACTTCGAAACGACGGCACTTGCGCAGCCAGAGACAACCAGACAATAATAAAGTTCTGCCGGACCTATGGAAAACCTAATCGAGAGGTTTAAATGATAAAATATGCTAAAAGGTCTTCAAATGTTAGCAAATACTTTCTTTTTAAATGGTTTAAAATGTTTGTTTAAGAATGGAGAGAGTTTCTGAATGTTGACACTCGGAGAATGGAAAACGTCTCCTAGGCATTTAATCTGTAATTGTCACAGAACATCAGTTCAGAATCGTTTAGACACATTACACATTTAAGTTCATTGTTTTGGATCAGATGGATATGAAAATATTACTTATCCAATGGATGTGCAATGCAGAAATCGTGTTTATTGTTGAGTTAAGTATTTTGAAAAGTGCTGACTTTCGAGACAGAACTTATCAATACCGCAGCGTCATATTGACGTCTTTACCATGCGCCGGTACCAAATGACTACATGTTTTAAAATGGTTGCTACAGGTGACCAACTATTTGGATTTCATCCAAATTTACACGACAAAAACAAAAATGCCTCAATTTAATAACAATGTAGTTTTCTCTTCAAAGTCTGTGAAATAAAATTTCTGCAACGCTAGTCTACGTAATTTTTGATTCACCCTCGTACAATTCTTTTAATTAAAGATACTTTTACTGAGAAAAATGGAGAAAACAAGAGGCCCAAGAGGACCTGTATCGCTCCACTGGCTTTAAAATCTTTAGACTTTCATTAAATAACGCTTACTTTAAATGAATACATTAACACTCCAAAATCTCCTAGGACCTATTTAGTAATGATTAAATGGTTCTGGTCCATATTGCACCAAAATACTCATGCACCAAAATACTCAATCACAATGAACCTGCAACCCTTGACCAATCTTATTAAAACATAAGGTTCAGAAGATGTCATTCAAAGATTTCGGGCTCAAAATAGGCCCCACCTGACATGCCCATATTTATGGACCAATGGTAAAGTTTCATTGAAATTGGCTGAGTGGTTCCGGAGGAGAAATCCTTCAAAGATTTTGGCCTCAATATAATCCCGCCCTGCCATGCCCAAATTTATAGGCCTATCAAAATTTAGCAAATATTTTTTTTAAAAGAGACACTCAAGGAACAATCTGGTAAAGTTTCATTGAAATCAGCCAAGTGGTTCAGACGAAAATGTCATTTGAAAATTTCGGGCTCAAAATAGGCCCCGCCCTGCCACGCCCATATTTATGGACCAATCAAATTTTCTTGAACAATTTAAGTAAAGGGTCACCCAAGGAACATTCTGTTAAAGTTTCATTGAAATTGGCCCAGTGGTTCAGGAGGAGATGTCGTTCCAAGTTTTGGGCTCAAAATAAGCCCCGCCCTGCCACGCCCATATTTATGGACCAATCAAATTTTCTTGAACAATTTAAGTAAAGGGTCACCCAAGGAACATTCTGTTAAAGTTTCATTTAAAGCGGCCCAGTGGTTCAGGAGGAGATGTCGTTCAAAGATTTCGGGCTCAAAATAAGCCCTGCCCTGCCACGCCCATATTTATGGGCCAATCAAAATTGCTTGAACAATTTAAGTAAAGAGTCACCCAAGAAACATCCATGCCAAGTTTCCTTAAAATCGGCCCATTTGTTTGGGAAGAGAAGATTTTTATAGATTTTAAAGTGAAAAAATGCCACGCCCTGCCACGCACATATTTGGGGGCCAATCAAAATTCTTTGAACAATTTTAGAAGGGGGCCACCCAAGGATCATTTCTACTAAGTTTTGTTAAAATCTGCCCATTGGTTTGGGAGGAGAAGATGAATAAAGAAAAAGTTTACGCACGGACCGACGCACGCACGCACAACGGACACTCCACCATGACAATAGCTCGCTGGCCTTCGGCCAGTGGAGCTAAAAATTGGAACTAAAGAACAAAATATGTTTGCAAAAGGCAGATTTAAGACATTTTTACTGATTGATCTTACCAATTTGTTATCGATGGGTTAAATCCTAATCTTATGCTATACCAAGTGGTAAGTGCAAACTATTGTATGTTTCTAAAAATGTATATACAGTTATAATAGTTTTGCACTAACCTATCATTATTAACCATAAACTTTTAAAATGTTTGACCTTTCAAAAGCAAGTGAAGACATATTCCCATCAAGTTATAAATGATATTCTCCGAATGTTGCTGAAAAGGTTGGACTTGTAACCGTTCAATAGGTTTATTTATCTATCTCTTCTATTACACCCTCCCTCCCATCCCTCCAGAATCTTTGTTCTGTTATACAAATGTTAGTAATAAGTTCAATAAAAGACAATGCTACAACAACAAGTTGTTCTCACACAGTAGCAACAAGATTAAAAAGAGTTTTTGCTCTTTTAAAAAGTTTGCATTTTGTACGAATCCCATTTTAGTACCAGCAACATATGATAGAAAATTTTGTTCTTGGACAGACATGCAATTTATACAGAAGAGTATATACATGTACTAGAATACTCTTCATTTTTGTTGGTGGAGGTATAAAAATTTCTTTTTGAAATTCTAGCAAAAAATGTCTGACAATATCAAACATTATCAAATGTAACAGTTTAAAGGAAGGTAAGTTGCATTGGATATGCAAATTAGAGAGACCTTCCCTAAGATATATGGTTAATGATAAGATATATAGACAGAAACAACCCATTGAAGATCCTTTTCTCTGAATGGATCACATCTGTCTATGAGCTCAGTTCATTACAATTGGTGGCGGCCGTGGGATAATGACAACTGCCAGACCGGAGTTGCCTTACCCGTGGGTCTCCCAGGTTAAGACTTGGGACGAGTCTTCTTGGAGGGGAGAGTAATGTAACAGTTTAAAGGGAAGTAAGTTCTATTGGATAAGCAAATTAGAGAGACCTGCCCTTTAAGCTTAGATATATGGTTAATAATAAGATATATAGACAGAAACAACCCATTTAGGGAAGAGGATCCTTTTGTCTGAATGGATCACTTCTGTCTATGCGCTTGGTTTGTTACACAACAAGTTTTCCAATAATATCATGAGTAACATTAATTTACTACGTTAAATTGAAAATACCATGTGAATTACATTTCCAACAATTTTTCATTTGCACAAAGCAAAGTCTCTGGCCAGCCTGTGCATCAGCACGAACTAACCAGAGTCTTCATTTTGAACTCTTTAGATAGATAGGTGGTCAGCAAACATTCTTGTTATATTAAATGGTTGTGTAGGCTGCTTTATATCTGTCAGTCACATACATGTAAAATTGTTGGAAATGTCATGCAAAGACTCATACAATTTTATACATACGAGGTTCAGACAGTTTCAGTAAGATTGGTGCCAAATACTCGTCCAGATTGGCTTTCTGCTCTATGAAATCTTGAGTTGTGGCCCCTGGATTGTTCTCCACCCATTCTGCCTTCTCCTTACAACTACTTAGGGCAATACTCTATAATGGATATAAGGAACTTATAATTAACCCTTTCCTGTTTTACAAAATTTTGGACCTGTCCAAATTCAAAGATTTTACAGACATAAATTTAAAGTGGATTTAATTTGAAAAATAACCATTCTGTAGGTTAGAAAATAGTGTGGAAAAAGAAGAAATTGCTTGTCAGAAGCAATTTCTTCTTTTTTCACAATGTTTTCTCAATCATAAAATCACAGGCACGTAAAAAACAGGGATTAAACAGCAAAGAGTTAATCATACAAGTTTTTGTGCTGTCATTAACTATACAAACACAGGCATGAAACTTGACCACAAAAACAGTGAGGTAAAATAACTATTAGAGTGGAAGCTTTATGAAAATAACATGAAAAGATATTATTAACCATAGTCATGCTGAAAAAAAATCTTGACAAAATTACTTTACTAAGAAAGTGCTTAAAACACTAGATGGTCTTATTGGTAGTTGAAATTTAATTTTAAAAATATATTTCTACAAAAATCAGGTGGTATAGACTAAAAGAATAGACTGCACATATGTGCAGGTTGATCTTTGTCTATTCCTCCAGCCAAAGCAGGAATATTTGTTTCGCTTGAAAAGGGTAGTGGATATACGAATTCATAGAAAAAGATCACTCGTTTTTCATTTCTTTTTCCTAAGGCATGAAAAATATATTTCAATCAACACTTATTTGTAAATGTATAACTCTAAGGAAATAGTTTTTTCAATTGAACACTTTTTCAAAAAATTTGAATGACTTTATATTACTGGTAGTTTGCAGAAAGGAAACAATAAAATCTATGTAATAAAATGCACCAGACTTTTTCTATGATCATGCACACAGTTTTGGAAAATTAAGACTATAATAAGAAGTTTATTATTCAGTGGATATATGTATCCATTACACAACCCTGAATTGCTTATTAAATGTGAAGGCTTTCTACATATAGTAGAAATCCTCTGACCAATAACAAATCATTTTAAATATTATATTACTTATAAGAAAAATAAAAAAGACTTGCATCAAATGAGTGAAATATACAACCCCATTTAATATTTTTGATACTATACAGGTTTTTAACACTAATAATAAATACTGGTATGCCAATAATTAGTACAAAACCATTGTATTACTGTGGAAATCATGACAAATGTGATGATGTCATTTCACAAACAGCATTTATGTTACACTGAAAATTTTTAATCAGTCAATTTTATGAATTTTGTTGATTTATCCCAAAATTACAGTCATATTATAAATCAAATATATAATTTGTGTTAATAAAATACCAAATTTATCAAACTCATCATCTAAGATTTAAGATGACTTGTTTAATAAATTTGGTATTTCATGACCACTCATTCAATATCCTTAATGGGTCTCCAAAAATCCTTTCATACTGCATAAGAAAAGTCATAGGGTATAACTTATTTGGAAATAATTTTCTTTGGTTACAAGAACATTGTTTTAATATATATACCATGTATTTAGCCTGAAAGATGTATAAGGATTTCTTGGCAGATATATTTATACATAAATTATGTAAATAGTTATAATCAAGCTAGTGATGTGTAATTCTCCTAAAACCTTTACCAATTTAACACAGTTTAGTTACCGTTGTATAAATACATATACAAGCAGAAGTTCAGAAGTTTTATGTAAATCAAAGTGCTGGACCATAGACTTAACCACCATAATGAAGCTGAATTAAGTAGTATTTTGCTAATCTATAAGAAGAAAACTTTAGATAAAGGACTTATGTTCAACCATAACATGTTTGATTGATTGATTGATTGAATGGAGTTTAACGCCGCTTTCAACATTTTTTCAGTTATATCGCGGCGGCTGGGGCACCTAACAATGGTTTCCTGGTATTTCTCTCACCAGTACAACCACCACATCCTTTCCTAGCCTCCAGCTGCTATCTCACATAGGTCTACGATTATCAACCCATTGGTGAGAGACAAATAGTCGGAAAGAATGAGTGCCGCCGTTGGGATAACATGTTTGAACTCCTTGTAGAATTAACTAATAGATCTCTGAAACTTGAACGCAATTTCATTATTGATAAATACATTGATATGCTCATGATGTCATTGCACATTGCCAAATGAAAATATGAATAACTATTTCAAGAAACTGGAGGTTATCCAATAATAGCACTAGTATTTGAAGGTTTCAAAATTTATAGATTAGAAATTAGAATGCATAGCCGAGTTGATAAAGATAGATACATGAATAATCAGTATAATTATAGCATTTATATACATATACATATTAATGAAGATAGTATTAAAAGAGTTTGTTTGACAAATAAATTTGTATATATAAAACTATTCTACAAAGGTTAAGATCCATATAGCACCAATAAAGTTGACATCATGCCCCCTAAGACATTTTCATTCTTCTTTGCTAAACTATTGCAAGTACCTATAAACTTATAAACACAAGTTTTGCACCATCCACTAAAATCTGCCTAATCTTTACATGTTGATTTAAAAAGAATTATTCAGTATCATTTTTTTCTAACATAAACTAGAGCTTGTTACAGAATGTGACTAATAGCCCCAAAGCGCTTTGTCCATTATGAGGTGCCATCTCAGTAGGGTGTGTTTGCTAAATAATTTCACCAAAAGTTCATAACTCTGTCAAAAGTCAATGGAGGACTGTAACCAAACAAGGGAATATAATTGATCAACAACTAATATCAGATATGATTTCACAAAGACAAGTTGATATTATAATTTGTATTAATCTCAAAGTAGTTGCAGCAAGAATATAGGAGAAATGCTCCAGATTACATAAAAAAATTAGTAAGTTTACGAGTTCAAGGAATGATAAAACTGCAAGTAATTATAGTAGGGTCTTAAAAATTCTAGAAGCATAAGCTTACATTACCAGCTACATTGTGTTAAATAAATTTACTTCAGTACATGCAATATTTCAGGAGAAATCCTCCAGATAATAAAAATTAAGTGAAAATGACAAGTTCAACGGGAGACAGTTCAGCAACCAATCAAAGTAAAGACTCCAAAATTACAGGTATTATCCATGATAAATGCCCTGGCAGGGCGGGGCCTAAGTAACGGTTCATTGCATTTAAGGTTAAGGTAAATCAGCTTTTATTTTAAGCAACTTACTTCTACAGAGTCGACACAAATATCGAATTATTAAATCGTAAATTGGTAACCAAATCCTCGTAACTTCAGCTTCATCAAGCTGAAGTTACGAGGCTTTGGTAACCAAACGATGAAATGCATTCACTCTCTCTAAGCACGTGAATCCTCTAGGTTTACCACAGTTATTTGCATGCTTTAACAATAAAGAACCCAAAGTTTTGAAAAGTAAACTCGCCAAATTACGTCTTGGTTAAGCCCCGCCCTGCCAGTTCATTAATAACGCAGAATACACAACTTCATATAATGATACACATTATGTATAGATTTCCAGTCAGTATATGCAATAGTATAAGAGAATTACCTCGTACTCCAGACAAGAGTAATTTAGTAAGATTTACATGTTCAAGGAAAGATAATTCAGCAAGCAATGACAGTAGGGACTTTATAATTGCAGGTGCACAACATCATATGCAGATACATGTACATGTTATGTATAAATTTTAAAGCTGTAGCTGTTTTGGTATCCGAGAAAATTTCAGGACAAAACCAGATAACAATAGAAATAGTGAAATTTACAAGTTCCAGGGAAGATAAATCAGTAAATAATAATAGTAGGGTCCTTAAAATTTTAGAAGCACAAGCTTACATAGCAAGCTACAACGGAATAAATTTTACTTCAGTGCATGCAATATTTCAGGAGCAATGCTCCAGATAATAAAAATTTAGTGAAAAAGACATATTCAAGGGGAGATTATTCAGTACCATCAAAGTAGAGGCTTTGAAATTGCGAATGCATAACATCATATTGAGATAAGCCTTACATATAAATTTCCCGTCAGTACATGATAATGGTGTTTGACAAATGCTCCGGACAACAGTAAATTGGTAAAATTTACATTTTCAAGGGGAGTTAATTAAGCAATTAATGAGAGTAGGGGCTTCAAAATTGGACAACTTTATCTGCAGATATACATTACATATGAATTAAAAAATTAATAAGCTGTATTGGTGTCTGAGAAACTTCTGGACAACACAACCAAATAGATGGACAGATTGACAAACGGACGTATGGATGGTCCGACCAACAAGGTGACTTCTGTATACCCCCCCCCCCCCAACTACGTTTGGGGGTATAATTACATGGCTTGGATTCTTTTCTTTGACAAAAAATTATTTTGTATATCACTATAATTATATGATATTTAACATTGTTAAATTATAGTAACTAGAAAGCCATGAATGGCTTGAGTCGCTCCACAGGCTTGAAATTCTTGTAAAAGCAAATAAATGTTTTTGACTAGATTTTTAGATATTTGGAGTTCTACTGATGACGAAAATGATTTTCAAAGTTTCAACTATATAACAGATAGAGAAATGACCTCTGCTATTAAAAGACATATTTTTCATCAAATAAAAATAATTTTTGGCTGCATGATAATGGGTCACCCAAAGATCATACCAAAAATGTTTGATTGATATCCATCAGTTACATTCTGAGAAAATGTTTTTCATAGTTTCCACTATTTAACATATTGAGAATTGACCTCCACATATCCAACAATCAGATTCTGAGAAAATGATTTTCAAATTTTCCACTATATAACAGATAGAGAAATGACCTCTGCCCATAAATGCATATTTTTCATCCAATCAAAATAATTTTTGGTACACTGATAAAGGATCACTCAAGGATCATTCCAGTGAAATTTGGTTGATATCCATCAGTTACATTCTGAGAAATTGATTTTCAAAGTTTCCACTATATAACATATAGAGAAATGACCTCCGCCCATAAAACACATATTTTTCATCCAATCACAATGATTCTTTGTAGACTGATAAAGGGTAACTCAAGGATCATTCCAGTGAAATTTGGTTGATATCCATCAATTACATTCTGAGAAAATGATTTGCAAAGTTTCCACTATATAACATATAGAGAAATGACCTCCGCCCATAAAATGCATATTTTCCATCCGATGACAATGATTTTTTGTAGACTGATAAAGGGTCACCCAAGGATCATTCATGTAAAATTTAATTGGTATCCATTGATTTGAATCTGAGAAAACTCACATTTTACCATATTTGGAAATTAGCCACACCCATTAAATCCATGTTTTTCATTGGATCAAAATTTCTTGAACAACTTTGAAAGAGGATCACCCAAGGATCATTCCTGTGAAGTTTGGTTGAAATCCATCCAGTAGTATCTGAGGAGAAGATTTTTAAAGAAAAGTTTACGACCGGACGGACTGACGCACGCACGCACGGACGGACGGAGGCACGACGGACACAACGCCATGACAATAGCCCCAGTGGCTTTCAGCCAGTGGAGCTAAAAATTAATAGAAATCTGTGAAAAATTCACACAATAGCTCACAGCATTTTTTTTTTTTTTAATTTTATGATCCTTGTCAGTTTACAGATGACATATCTAGAGAAAGTACAACAACAAAAAAAAAAAGATTCCTGACAGTCAAATAAATAGTCAAATCTGTAAAACTTACTTTTTAATTCTAGGGAAGCAGAAGTATTACTAATAGATCATTGTTTATAGGAAATCATAAAGGTTTGGAATAATGATGGGGAATAACTTTGAAACAGAGATAAACCATTCTTCATCTTCATGATTTCCTTATGTGTAAATATCTTATAAAGATCATAAAAAAACCATATCATATTCTAATTTTTTACTGAAAAAAACACACACCAAAAGTGTGTTAAGTGACAGACCTAATATATATTCATACATAAACAAATCCTACCAACTAACTAGCAAAATTCAGGAAGAGTGTGTGTTTAATTTACAACATAAATATTCTATAACTTAAGAGTTATAGAAAATTTAAGAAATAACTTTAAATGGCTCTACTTATATAAAATATCACACATCATAAAATTAGTATAAACTACTATGAAATACCAAAAATAATGAATTAAATTCATGAAAATCAAAGAATTGAATTAACGGAAGAAAATGATTAGTATGAAATTTCCATTTAAAAATAACAAGGCAAGAAATACTTCCAAGAAGCAACAAAAAGTTGGAATGCTCTTGTCTGGGGGGCAAATGTCCTAGAACAAATGTAACAAAAGACAATTGTCCTATAGTTGTTAATGAAACAACATAAAAAATACTTAATATCATCTCCTGAAATAGAAATACAAATAAAACAAATTTTGCTTGTCTTCAACATACAAACGGAACTCTTTGCTCATATAAGGTCAACTCTCACTATGATTAACTTACAACTAAGTACATGAAGCAAAATCAGAAATGAGACATAATGAAAATGGCTTTTTGTACTATGTACCTAAACACAACAAGAGTTTAGATATATATGTTTTTGCATCAAACCCAGTAGACTAACTTGAAAGTGCATAACAATTAGATTCCATAAGAAAATAAATGCTTTTAGAAATGGTTCCTTAATACAACATTTCTTGATTAATAAGATCATTTTGATAGCATTTATACATTGACACATAATACTTTATATAATTATACTTTGATGCTTGAACCCTATAGAATTGTCTCATTGAGGTTATTCTAATATGTTTCAACATCATTAGACTCTATAATAAACAATTTTCCATATTAGGAGGTCCACTTTTTAGAAATTTTGCTAACGATAGCTGCTTAATAAAAGTGGTCGCTCATGCAATACAAACTTAGTTTAGTGAGATAAGAGCTAACAATTTTGAGGTGGTAGGTTTACTTTGAATATCAGTTTATGGGTAAGGTAGTTTAAAGCCTTATCCCTAATCTACCCAGATGTAAAATTGGGAAGCTACTACCACTGTCTCTCTACCACAAGAAAACAAATCTGGACCAGGGGTTCTATAGCAACACATTGGGCTTAAAGCTAAATTAGTTGCAATTGTACTCAATGAATAAGGCTGAGGCATCATAGTCTTAGAGGCTGGGTAAAGACACAGAACAGTGTATGAAAAATGTCCGAAGGTGACATACAATTCCTTGAGTAATACAGCCCTACATTTAGGGTAATAAATAAGTCTAAAAATATTAAAATAGTGCCCAACTTTGCAATATTGGCTTTAATTCTTAGAACAGTCATTTTTTTGTATTGTTATCATTGGACTTTAGAAATTATGCAAAAATTTCTTATTCACAGTATTTTTCCAATGATAAAATTTTATAGTACTTAAAAAATAAAGCCTTGCAATCATCTTGAAAGTTTCACCTAATATGAAATTTCACCTAATATGAAACATTTTTCAGTCATCAACTAGCACATGAAAAGGAATTTATGGAATCATAACACAAGTTCCCCTAAGATCAGATTGTCTATAAAGGGTTAGAATGCCATTTGTAGATAACAACATAGACATGATCCACATCAAGTGGAATGATCTGTGTGAATGTGCTTCTGAATTTCACAGCTTAAAGAACTGTAATAAGATCAATATTCTGCTTATAATAATGAATCAATCATCAATATCATCCATACACAATCAATGATACTGTCAATATAGAGAGAATAATCGTTTGTTTCAGTGAAAGATTGATTTATACTTCACTGAGTGAACAACAATAGCTTTATTTTTGTGATTTGCAGAGCCCTGAGTGAAAATATAGCTTTTGTTGTTCACAAATAGAATATCAATTGATCTTACTCGAAAACATATATTAGTATTGATTCTAAATCGGAAAACACCTTTATTTTTTTATGATAGGTATGTCTTGATGAATCTTTAACAATGAAATAGTCTTCCATAAAGCATGGAAAACAACAATGATTTTTGTGGATATAAGCCCAGCCACCAATATATGGGCCAATCAAATTTCTGCTAGGCAGAGATTTACCCAAGGAATATCATCCTGCAAAGTTTGGTTGTAATTGGTCCAATGGTTTGATAGGAGAACATTTTATAGTGAAAATGAGCCATGCCCTGCCCTGCCAATATTTCAGGGTCAATCCAAATTTCTTGAATAACTTTACAAGGTGTCACCCAAGGATCACAATTGGACCCATGGTTTTGGAGAAGATTTTTAAAGATTAACATGGTGAAAATAAGCCCTGCCCTGCCAGGCCCATATTTGGGGGTCAATCCACATTTCTTGAAAAACTTTAGAAGAGGATCACCCGCAGATCATTCATGCCAAAGATTCATTGAAATCAAGCCAATCGTTTTAGAGGAGAAGATTTTTTGGTAAAACTAAGACCTGCCCCGCCATGCCCATATTTTGGGGTCAATTCAAATTTCTTGTACAACTTTAGAAGAGAGTCACCCAAGGAACATTTCTGTCTAGTTTCATCAAAATCCGCCCATCGGTTTAGGAGGAGAAGATGTTTAAAGAAAAGTTAACACACTGAGGCACGCAGGATGGACACAATGCCATTGCAATAGCTCACTAAGCTTATAAATGAGACAAAATGTGAAAAATTTTAGGACAAATTTTCTCACAGAGTGTCATTTTGCATGTGATTGCTACGAAATTCATAATGACGTCACTTTTTGGACTCTGTTTATGATGTCAGAGAGGGTGAATTGTATGAAAGTGGGATATAAGCTTTTGATAATTTCACTGGTAAGACAGTTAGTTTATAAACATGATAATCTACTGCTATTCCTCAATAAACCACAGAAAAGCATAAAAGAAACATAATTGCCTTTCAACTTGATACATTATCATTGACAATATTATTGATTATGTATGGGATGCTTATTTGTTTCCAGATTCTAGGGACTGGCCGTTACTAAGTTGTTAGAACTTGTGGCCAAACCCTTTTGCTAATTTTGATGTTTGTGCTTGTTTTGTATATATATATTATGCAAATGGTTGTAAAATAGTGGCAATAAAATATGTTTAAACTAAAATTTGTTTCCAGAAAGCCAGGCACAGAATTGAGGTCTTCATTTCAGTTATGTTTTCTTGAAAACACTTCACTTGAATTAGTAAATTTCTTATAATATGGGGTAACACTAATATACATGCATTGCATTTCCAACAATGCTTCATGTTTTTGATCCATACCTTATCTTCCTTTGTTAACCGTCCCTGAACTTTTTCTGGATCTTGTACAGTTTCCTGTGTCTGTTTTACCAAGTCTAGAAGAGCAATCTTGGCCTCTAAAATATTTGAAAAGATCAAATTCTATTTTTTTGCAAAAGCTCGGTAAAAAGGGAAAAAAATGGGCAAAAGAAAGGAAAAGGTAACAACTATATAAAATGAAGAGATATTGGTATCTTACCTGGATCAGCAATATAATTAGTAAAATTTGTCTTAAAAGAACACTAACAGAACCACAAAAAAGCAATTGTTAAAGAAAATGGCCGCTTCATATACATTTTGTTAAAAAAATAAGAAACATACTTTTTTGATTGAATAAGCATATTTATTGCCAAAGTCTAGATAATCCTATGTTGTTAAAACTCAATAAAATCAGCTCACTAAGACTCGCTTTTTTTAAAAAAAAAAAATCATAAATTTCCCCAGTTATCTTAGACCATGTGAACTGTCTATTTGCTATATAACTCTGATACCTTGAGATTTTGTGAACTAAATTAGAATTTTAAATTTTAGTAAAATGGCTTCCCTTTATTTTCAGACCAAGGAGACATTGTCCCCATCAGGGCTAGTCCTTGACTATGAATTCCTAGGGGTCAAATTGTTGAAGGGGTCAAAACAATAAAACAAGGGTATTATAAATAACTACTTCTTTAATTTTTTTCTTCATATCGTTATAAGAGATTCATATTTCATATGAATCTCTTATAATGATATGGAGACAATTTATTCTAAAACAATTATGATTTGCAGCAGAATCAAGATGCAAATTGAAAAATTGAAGGGGTCAAAATGACCACTCTGATGGAAAACTGAAAGGGTCAGAATAGAATATTTTCAGATTATGGCGGGTTAAAACCTGGGTTTAAGGGTCAAACATGAACCCTGCCCATAATTCCAAAACCTTGGCAGATTACTGTTTAGGAAACTATCGAAGAAATTTATTTATATCCTTCTTCTCCTCACATCATTTCCTAGCCTATAGAGCACATGTAGTTATTTCATATTTACGCATTTTTAGAAAAGATAGTCATCTGCCACCACTTGAACAAGTCTTTATCTAGTAGATAGCCCAAAAACACCATGTCAACATATGTTACAGATAGGCATTCTATTAGATCAGCAGTTTGTGCAGAGAAATTGGAGGAACATTGTGATACAAAAAGTCAGTGCAAAGTAGATTAGCAATGCAAACAGTATAAGTAATTACAAAGACCTTGTGAGGTATGCAAACTCTTAGAAATATGTAAACAATTGTTATAAAGTCTGAAAATCAAAATCAGTTTATGACAGAATTCCTTGAAAATAATGTATGTATATTGAGGCTTAAATGAAAAATTTAAATAAGTTTGAAAATGAGTGATATTATAAGATGCTAAAAAATTTTATACAAAATGAAAATTTGGCTGAAAATGCTGCTAAATGTATCTGAATAGCAGCAAATAGGTGAGGTCTTGACCCTTATCAGGCTGAATAAAACATTGGCAAAATTGCATATAAGTCCAAATAATTTAATAATATTGGTTTCAATCATTTTTCAGTCATTCTGATTGGCTGAAAAATTGGTTTTATTCCTCAATGAAAACAATTTTGAGTATGCAGCTAATTTTCAAGCTTGCACGTAAAGTAGTCAACCAAGAAATGTCTTAGTTTTAATGGAGAAATTCTTCCATTTTTGCTTCATGATATTTAAATTATAAGATATGAAAAGAGTATTTTTTAATTTCTTGGAGGTATTTTTACAGTGTGATTTGGTTTTAAGTTTCATACCTCAATGAAATTAAGAAATACTTTTAAGTTTTCATCTAAAAGTACTGAAAGCATTGGATGCACCAATTATGAGTCAATAGTACTTTTAAAATAATTTTTCATAGCTTTTCTGGTTTAAAAAGAAAATTAAAGAGATGTGGACTTAGATCAGACTGCACATATTTGTATGCAGATCTTTGTCTATACCTCCTGCCTGCCGGCAGGAACATTCTAGATTCAGAGTAACATTTCAAAAAAAAAAAGTTAGAATTACAATATCCTTTTCATAAGAACGTGAAATGGCTGTTTGTGATTGTTTCACTCTGATAAATGATTTTGTTCGCTTTCTTATAACAGAGTCATTTTTAATAATTACATAAGATTGCTTGAATTAACAACCATCTATTATTTGAATAAATTGAGTAGAAATACAACTACCTGCCCAATCTAAATAATCAACACACTCAGTTTTGTTGTATCTTAATGCAGTTTCCCTGGCTCGTTCATTGTTGTTATTTTTCTGCTGAAGGTCGCAGTGATTTTCTACCAACACTTTTATAACATCCAGTCTTCCCCAAGCAGCAGCATGATGCAGGGCACAAAATCCTTCAAATACAGTAATGGGACATAATTAAATATAATATGTATTTAGTGTTTTTTGTGAAAAAAAAATCTAATGAGGTTGAGAGAATTGATAATTGTCAAGGCTCTGCCGAAATTATCAATTCCCATAACCGAGTTAGATATTTTTTCATACAATACACTAAGTATGTAAATGTTTTATATTTATCTTATAACTTCTATTTGCCTTGTTTTTTTGTCAATGTTTCTAAGACTTAGAATTTTGTGCAGGTTTATCATAGCCTGCACTGTCTGTCAAAGCTTGTGATGCCACAATTCCTATGAATACCAGATGCACACAAAATAACATTCTATCTGAAGCTCTTTCGCTATGGCAATAATGTTAATAATGGACAAAATAAATGTTTTCATATTTTTTTGTCAAATCTAATGTTTGTGATTTAAATCAAGTTCACCAAGCAGCCTAATATTCAGTGTACAGGTAAGTGATATATATGCAGTACTGTTGGATCTGATAATCCCACTCACTTCAGCAGTATTGTACAAGCTTTGTTTTAATTTACTGTATGCACACAAGCATTTAGTATATGATATAAATTATCCTCTATTGTTCTTTTGTAAAAGAAATTTAATCTCAACCAAATTGCTACAT